>JBBPJU010000564.1:0-20643 GCA_038088875.1 Austroboletus festivus
TCTCTTCCGTCTCCTCCTTCATTGACACTCCTGCCTTGACTCCTACTCGCCCAGTTGCCTATCTGCCCCACCTTCTTTCCAGGTTCAACTCCTGAATCAAGAGAATGATTTAGATGACATGGAGGAGCACAAGGATGAGGAGGATTTGGCTGATGTTGTTAAGATGGCTTCATATGCATTCCAGAACATAATTGCAGTTTGCTTGGAGAAGAGAGTGGCTTCAAACATGGACTCAGGCTAAGTTGTGTTGTCTACATTATAGGACATGTAACAAAGTGCAATCCTGGGGCCCACCAAGCTCATCAGGGGGGATAGCAAACCTGTTGAGACTCCACACTCTATTGGTGGCTTTCCAGCCATCACATATCTGTTCCTGAAGGAGTAATGTGTTGGCTGTTCAGTTGACAGCTCAAGGCTGTAGCTGAGAGCCCGAAACATCTAAATACAAAAATGGTAACATACAAGCTCGCCATTGAGGGCAATATGCATGGAGGGCTACTGGTAGCATATACACACTTAGAATATTGAGTGTTCATTGTGTCACATTGGTAGGTACACTAGATTATTTAGCTACATACTATTTAAACAAGTCCAAGTGATTACTCATGTTTCTGCCCAGTTCCTGAGGTTGTCGTTCATGATGACAAGTGAGCAGGAAGCAAGTGGGGAGTGGGCAGTATGCACATATCACTGCCGATGCCACCTGCAGCCCAATTGTCAACATCATCAAATGTTGTGAGGCTTTAGCATGACAGCTGTTTGAGGTTTAAATAGCCAAGATACTATACCACAAATATAGTAATAGGTGAGCTCATCGTCAGGCATGGTGAGCACGAAGACCTCATATATGCCCACAATGACAACAAACAATGTATTATATAGACTAGGATACATCATGTAGGAAAAAACCCCATGTAATTTACTCTACTCCCTGCCAAGATATGTGAGCTTGCTGTTGAGAACAGTGAGCACGAATGTGCCATCGTCAGCCTGTATCATTGTTCAGCATTGCTGATGTCAAAATTGATGTGACACATGAGCATGCAAGCCACATGTGATGGTATCTAACATGTGCTGGAGGTGCATGTGTGGAGGGTAATGCAAGTGGCCCCATAAGTGCCTGAATTATTGTTGATTTATTGCCAGAGGTGGAGGAAAGCTGTAAGCCTTTTGTTTTAGACATGTTGATGACTGACAAAATCATATCTTATTAGACATTTGACATGGGAACCACAGGTGATTAATAGTACAAATCTAGGCTACTTATACTAATAGGGATGATTAGCTAATTCCCTGTTACACTAAGCCTTGCCCCCAAATCCATGAATGAGATGAAAAGGATTTGGGGTGACCTGCTAGGGTATGCTCTGATTGGGGTCAGAGTTATGAAACACTAGCCAGACAAAAATAGATCCATTCCTAATGAGAGAGAGAGCTGATGGAGAAGAAGGGTGAGGCTGCTGGCAGATGCAGTGTGGAGAAGAGAATGGGGATAGCACCACTAAAATATTCTAAAGGGATTAGATCCATTGGGAAGGAAAAGGCCTGAGAGAAATGAAGACAAAAATAAAAAGGTACTCCTCAGGCTGACTATCAGGTCCATTCATACCAATCTTGGTCCCTCCTGTTGGAATTCTGATTCTCCCTGTCAGAATCATCAGAGTCCTCCCAATCATTGGAATTCCTGTCTTAATTAATGTAAAAATCATAGGGGTATAAGTGATCATACACCTGCCCCTGATATCACTCTTCCATCATCAATGGATGCCTCTGCCAATCTGTTACAGCTGGTCAGAACTCTGATAAGTGGGGATAATCCAACTCCTCCAGAAACAAAGTTGAAGATCTGGTTCAATGGCTTATAACAATACCACTTGTTACCTTACCATCAGGATGGCATAAGATGTGGGCTGCAGTATTGAAATGATTCCTATTCTGACAACTTATAAGGCTTAAATGTTGATAGTGGAACAAAAATGTAGTATGATAGCATACTTGACTATATACTAGCTAGCCATGTAATCAATAGGCTTTTGTCATAGGATGAATGCATAGAATAGTAAAGTAGATTTTTATTCTAGATAGGCAATTATCAATTCACTTTGAGTAGCATAATGGCTCTAATAACTTGATAGGCTTTTTTTATTCAACACACTCATTTTTTATTATCACATGCTATTGCATACATAGTTACATATTGTGTCCTACAGCTGCAGTTAGCTAATACATGATAAAGTAATGCACTTGAGTGTCTATCAGCTAGCCCAACAGGCTTTTGTTATTGGATGAATGGTAGATTATTACCCTAAATATGCTATTATCATTTCAATTCAAATAGAATGATGATTCAGATAACTCATCATTAGGTTTTTTTTATTTACACAGGCTGCAATGCATATTGATAGAACTATTTTTCATTGGCACAGCAGTGTTATGCTAGGTATACAATCTAGCCTCAACTGCTTTCTGTGATGTGATCTACAGATATAGATCCTAAATACAAAGATATGGCCAAGTTCAGCTGTCACTTAACAGTAGACAGAAGACTGATAGAAGTATAGTAAGGTTTGGGGTGAGTTTTTCTGTAGCCCTCACTCAGGGATGGTAGTTGAACCAAATACCACATAGATTAAATGTAGATCTACAGTGAGCAACAAAGCTATTGCAATGCCTAACCCTAACACAGTGCGTGAAGCACACTGCAAACACATGGACAAATCATGCTTTGGTTTGGTGGAAACAAACATTATACATACCCTTGGCTACAACTTTGCCTCTAAGGTCATGTGATTTGGATCAACTGTTCTCACAGTATACTTTAATTAAACAAGGTTACTAATTGTAACAGTTTTGTTGTGGATATAGAGAAATATAAAACTGGTATCTTCTGGAATAATATTACTTAAGTAAGAGGTCATGTGATGCATAAACAGTTGATTATTATACAAATAAACCAAAATAAGACCAAAATCAATTGCATTGTGTGGAAAAAAGCAGGAGAGGGCCTCAGTAATAGGCTTGTAAAGGAAACTATTAAGTTTGAAGGAGGTTCTTTGATAATGTGGGGGTGTATGACTTGGGAGGGAGTTGGAATGGCTTGCAAGATTGATGGTAAGATGAATGCTGACCTTTATGTGCAGATTCTGGAGGATGAACTTTAGCAAACCTTGGAATATTATGACAAATCTCAAGAAGATGTTATTTTCCAACAAGACAATGATTCCAAGCACACTAGCAAGAAGGCCAAGAACTGGTTTTCTGACCATGACTTTGAGGTGATGGGATGGCCTGCTCAGTCTCCAGGCCAAAATCCCATAGAACATTTATGGTTTCTTCTCAAAAGAAGGCTAGCAGAGTATTCAAAGCCATCCAAGGGAATATTGGAACTTTGGGAGCACACCCAGGTAGAGTGGGATAGGATTGGGGTGGCAGAATGTCAATAGTTGATTCAGAGTATGCCTAGGAGAATTCAGGAGGTGATTAAGGCAAAAGGAGGATATACCAAGTACTAGTTTGTGACATTTATAATATCAGCAACAAAACTGTTGCAATGAGTAACCTTGTTTAATTAACGTATATTGTGGGAACTGTTGATCCAAATTACATGACCTTAGAGGCAAAGTTGTAGCCAAGGGTATGTATAATATTTGTCTCCACCAAATCAAAGCATGATTTGTCCATGTGTTTGCAGTGCACTTGATGCACTGTGTTAGGATTAGGCATTGCAACAGTTTTGTTGCTCACTGTAGTTAAGGTTTCTACTGTACAATGCAGTCATATCTATAGATTTCAGAAATACTGCCATGACCATAACAAGTGGTCATAGGTAGGGAAACCATCCATTCTATCTAAGAGAAGTTATCATAGGTGGGGGAATGAAATAGTGATATGGATGAAAGGAGTATCACTATAAAAGAATATATTGTCCTTATATTTGAAATACAAAAGGTTAAAGTTTGATAAAGAAAAAGGGGCAGTCAAAGATAAGGAAAGATAAAAGAACTCCCCTGTACCCTAATCAGGAATACATTACATCTAAGCTGGATTAGTATTTCAGACTAGAGGAGGTGTTATCTCCTCTAGGTATATAGGCACAACCTGTATGTTCCACCATTCCAAGTTGTCATAGCCAAGGAGTTTGTTGTTCCAAGTAGCCCCTGCTGCCTCTCCTTCTCAAAATTGATATGGCCTCTCTAAGTTCCCCCTGTACACTGCTGTGCTAATTTTGGCATTGAGCTATGATCTGTCTCCTTCAGATAGAAAAAGGGTTGCCCTCCAAGGATATGTGGGCAAAAATATAACACTTTTCTTCTTAAGGTTCTGGTTGTCCTGGTCATCTTCTTAATGCTTTGCCTATTATGACTGTCTTATGGTGAGATCTCTTAATAGGCTGTCAAATAACTCTGGAGTTTCTAATGCATATCTCTCTCTTCCTTCCTTGAAAAGTTGATTGTGATAGGATGATATCATACTTTTTGGGCAGTTGGAATGTGGGCAACATGGTTCCTCCTTCATAAGGGCAATCTTGGGTTAGAACAGTCTTCCTGGATATTAGGATATGAGGTTGAAAAGAGGAGATGAATACTACAGAGACCTTCTGTTCCTGAAAAGACTAGATTACACATGATTGCATAGAACAAGCTAAGAGATAGTGTACAGAAGGGGTCTACTATATATATTAGGGAGAACACTGCCTCCATTCAAAAGAGAAAGGAAGAGTAAGGAAATAAGGGCAAAATGAAAGCAAGGCCTTCACCATGAGGTGTGAGGCTATGCACCCCAAAGCTATGGTAAATGAAAGATAAAATGAATGTAAAGCCTCTACTATAAGGTGTGAGGATATATGTCTCAAATCTATGGTAAATGAAAGATGAAATAAAAGTAAAGCCCTCATCATGAGGTGTGAGGCTATGTGTCCCAAAGCTATTTGTATGATAAATGAAAGATGAAATGAAAGCAAAGCCTTCATTATGAGGTGTGAGGCTATATATTCCAAGATTATGGTAAATGAAAGGTGAAATGAAAAGTGCTTACTAGGATATGGGTATTCTAGGATAAGCCTATTGAAAGATAAATGATAAGTCTATGGATAATCCTCTGGTACTTAGAGAGAGAAGGAATGAAAAATATATCAGAAGAGACTAATGTTCCAGGTAGTCTCTATATTCCATACTACTTAAGTGTGTCTTCTTTCAATCATGAAAAGTAAAGCATCTATGGTAGATTTTTAATAATACTGCTATCTTCAGAGGTGGTGTCAAATGTTCTGTTAGGTATTACAGAATAATGGAGGTGGTTGCCTATGCCTTACCCTGAGTGTTGGATGTGCCTAGTTTTTCTTTTCTTCCTGGAGACCCTGCCTCCATGGAGAACAACTTCTCTAGTTCCCTTGCTTGGGAAGACTTGTTGGACATCTGGAATACTTCTTCTCCCTTATTTATCAATCAGGAGAATATTCCCCCTATTAATGGGAACAAGGCTTGATTCCAATGGGACAAGCAGGACATTGTGGACTTCTTCCAATGTCATGAGAATATGTTCTCTTTTCTTTAACTTATCTTCATTCCATCTTTTAGATTATATTTGATTTCCTCACAGTTATGTCAGTTATCAAATTACCTTACCTTCTTCACACAGCATCCATCCAATTTGGTATTACTTCCATTCTTCCTGATAGATCTCATATATCCTATTTAGATTCTTTTGAAGACTTCCCACACCCATGGGGGGAATCTCATGCACTGCCCTTTTCTTTCTTTCATAGGCAGTGCGTGATGTTATCTTCTTTCCCCATCAGAACACTCTTCCATTTCTTGTCACTATTCTGGCAAGTAGTTTTCCCAAACATTCAGAATGGAAACAGATTCCCATCTTATCCCCATTACATATAAATAGCACTCATATAACTTAGTTTCTTTCCTTAGCTAGATTCTATGCAATCCTACATGGAGTTTATGCTGTACCTTGAAAGGATGGATGGTTTACCCTTTCTCAAGAGAGTTCTAGTTAGGCAATGCCTGAACCATTGCTTCATTGTTTTCCATCTCGCTACTACAGCCTGGTTGTCTATCCTTGCCATCTGTATATGCTACAGACCAAGGTTAGGAGCTGCAGATCTCTTCATTGCTCAACATCTACACCTTCATATCCTGTATTCCATATCATTAGGTGCCACCAGATGCTGCCAATAGTTAATTGTAACAAGGGGTGCCCCTACACAGTTACACATCATATTCTACAGTTATACATGATGGAAGAAGAAGAAAATAGTTTGAGAAAAAAGTGGCCTAAATAGTGTTCAATAAATTTGGAGATGTAATTGTTATGCTAAACAAATGTGGCACCTAGTCTGATCTTTTATCATAGCATGCACTTGATAGTAGCATGAGGATAAATAGAAATCTTAGGAGATCACTGGAGTGACTATTTTACACTGAGGAATACTAGACACCACACTTGTGATTGCATAGATCTAGCTGAGGTTACAAGCACAAGTGGCTACCATATTTATAGGTATTCCTAAGGGTGTAAATCTGCTACCACTCTGAGAAGTCTGGGACTAGAAAAGGAGTACTGTGAGATCAAGATCCAAGAAAGCAGCACCTACCATAAGATAAGGAAATGAGGTAGTCCAATAGTAAGGTAAATGAAAAGGGGCTGGTAATGCCCAGAATAGCAGATAAGATAAGATGGAAGCTGATAGAAAGTGAGGCCTTCATGAGGAGAGTCAAACTGTTGATATATCAAAGGAGAGATCATTGATAGAAGATCTGAATCAGATCAACAACCTAAAGTATCTCCAATACTAAGGTAGAAATAGGAACTTAGCTTTTGGGTATCAAAGAGGAGAATATTGCATTCATTGATTAACTTTCCACCCATCAATCAACCCACTCATCTGCCATGGGCCACTCTGGTTTGTTTTCTTCAGGTGGCAGATCCAATTTATCAATATTGTAACTGTTTCCCACCTATAGCCAACATATGGTACAATAGCAGTTTTTTTAATGACTAAGATAATCTCTATCAGAGATCATAATAGTAACCAACCATCTGATAAGGTTAGGTGTAATGACATAAGTGGCCCATCCATAATACTATTGTAATATAGTAATGCAATCTCATAGTAATCCTGATATCTTGCAGTAATACAATTATAATAACATAATTGAATAAAGTGAACATATGTCAATGTTCCAACCATAGTTATTTTCAACCACCTGTATAAAGCTGCAGCCAGCTGGATCATGTATTGTCTCAAAATTCCTAAAGTCAAAGTGCCTTGAATATACCACTGATATTTTGCCCCTCTTATTAGCTTCTCCACTTTCTGCCCTGAATATGCCATCTCTTCTCTACCATTGACTCAACACCAAATATTTCCTTATGAAGGTGCCAAGGTGCCAATTGTTATATATCACTGAGAACCAGGTGGCACAGCCCCCACCACTGCTCCATTCAAGGTTTTGATACTCAAGCTCTGAGGGAAGGTTTTATGGATCAGCTGTGGTGGATATAACTTACAAGAAAAGCTTGGCTGGTTACCTGGTGAGTATGGGGAGATTCAGGCAAGTGCCTCTTCTAAAATAACAGTAGATTACTACTGACCAACTGGTAGGCCTTTGTCATCTGTCTGGCTTGAGAATATCTTGCCATTCAAAAATCATGGAGTAGATAGTTGAAGGATGCATTGTACATTGTTTTCATTAAGGTATGAATCATATATATGGCTACTTGCAATATTTTTGTCTTGTCTGATACCATTTAGCTAGGTGAAGAAAAAATACCCACAACTTTTGTAGTATAATGGAGACTGGGTCATATTGAACTTTCTACAAATTTACTTAAAGAATAGTTCTGGGCACATTTAATTAGTACTTGTACATTAATGTGACTGGATAAGAAATATAATAAGTGATACAATTAGTTCAGTAGTTTAACAAGGATAACTCTTGACAAAGGTAAGCTACCTTCTGTGATGCTATGTCAGAAAAATCTTCAGGCCATGCCGAGTGCTTATGATGCATTTTAATGCACAGTTTTTAGCTGGTGCCTTATAATGCATGATAATGAGAAAGGATCACATAAGCATGTCATCATAGTGATGGACAACTCAGTTGACTCGGCATGGTAGTGACCAGCCTTTTCTGTTATCACTTGGTTAACTTGCCATGATAGAGGCCTACATTTTCTGTTATCACTCCATCACCTTGCCATGATAATGCTTGGCCTTTTCCATTACCACTTGATTAAGTGGCCATGATAACCATCTTTCCCATTATAACAATCATTATTGCTGATATGCCAACCACATTATCAGTCTTCCACACTTCCACCATTCCAATAAATTCAAAGCCACAAATCTGATATATTGGCCAATTATACAGCACAAAAGTCCACAAAATCTGGTATAATGGGTAGCTAATGGTACCAACTGATAGCTCACCCTGTTCATAGCTAGTAGGTGAATGATGGTAATGAGTGACACAGCTGTCAATTGTGCTAAAATCAATCAACAAGAAATGTAAATACAAAGTTTAGAACTTACACAGCATAACATAGGTGCCATCAGGACAGTCAGATAGCTCTGATAAAGCAGAATGAAGATGCAAGGTCGAGGCATCAGACCAGGCAGAGGAGCACAAACAGCAATTTAGTGGGCAGGATCTACAATGACAGTGCCAGGACAGGGGGGATATAGAGCTGAGTAAACAAAGTAGAGGTGATTCGAAAGCAACAACAGCACAATGCACAGTTAAATTGAAATGAGAGAAATCCTGATATATGAAGTATCAGGGACAATACATAAGATGAATGTCTGCATAGTGCCTTACCAGGACTGCACATCAACATGCTTCAATGATAGCATGAAGGGGTATTATCAGAGCTAAAGCATGAGCTACCTAACCAATATGATAGGAAATGTGAATTATTATTAAATACATTAATATACAAAAATGTACCATGAAGGCAAGGCTAAGTTTTGATTTAAGGAGTGGCAGTAGCCAAAGTGATGACAGCGGGACCACAATAACAGCAGGCTAAATAATGGTGAATCCTATCAGAAGACAATAGCAATGCAGACATCATTGACACACCATAAGTAGAGAGTTTTGTTGCTGTGGATGTTGACAGTTCAGAAGTTGATATGCAGAATTAATAATTTAATGTTGGTGGTCATTGAGGATGTCAAGGGTAGCAACAATGATGTACAACAATGACAATGAGCGTCAAGCTGACATGGTATAAGTCAAAAAGAAAAAGTGATTGGGTGGTGGTGCCATAACGAGTGCTTATTATATG
This sequence comes from Austroboletus festivus, assembly GCA_038088875.1. Taxonomy (NCBI): domain Eukaryota; kingdom Fungi; phylum Basidiomycota; class Agaricomycetes; order Boletales; family Boletaceae; genus Austroboletus; species Austroboletus festivus. The sequence goes on from JBBPJU010000564.1 coordinate 9,304, forward strand.
CTCCAAAATCTGAGTTTGGATTTAAATATTATAATATTATCAGAGTGGTGCAATGGTGAGGTCCAACCACAAGTGCACCACTATCAGTGCACTATGCAACGACAGTCTTTGATACCATTGAATTATTAGTTTCCTAAAGATATGCTTCATCAAACATGTATATAATCACAAAAAAGAATACACATGAGCTGAGGTATCATGGATTATATGAGGGTATATGAACAGCAACAAAGGAAAAACAATAGCTGGCAAGGACAACACAAGCTTTAAATAGATTGTGGTGGCAACATGGAGGATGCAAGATCGAAAAGATGAACACAACTGCAATGTGGTCTGCTGAGCTGAAGGGAATAATGGTTGACACATCCAAAGAGAACAACACTAAGGGTAGCCTCATGGAGCCATAAGACCTAGAGAGTAGGAATAAGATATTGATGAGGAATCTTGGTTGCACAATAAAGATGACATGTGATCATGATGACAGGATAACAGGATGTGCATGGATGGTGAAACAACCTAAAAGAGTTGTATCTTTAACCAACCAACCAGAGCCACTATCAGCTAACCAGAGCTATAGGGATTAGAAGGATGGAGTTCTTATACCCTTTGGCCTTCTTGTGACAAGCTCTTAGAGGGAAAACTCCAAGAGAACAGAACTGGGGATACCAGTGCTGTTTTCTGGCCTTTATATACTATTCTACTGTATGTACATGTTTGGTACTACCATAACAGGAACAACCAATAGAAATACTTCAAAGTATTAAGATATTCATAAATACCTAGGAATCTTAAGATATATCAATATAATAATAGTAAATGAAAGTGGTGCCACTTGTGGCAGCCAATCATAGAGGTTTGATAATAAATATCAAATGGGGCCTGTGCATACCAGTGCAAGGCAATGCATATACCCTGTACCCATCTAGAGTCAAGGTGAGTCATAGATAAGACAGATCATATCCACCAATAGGGTTAGATTCTGAATATGAAATATTAAAGGAAATGGAAAACATATGTTTATCAGCAGGTATAGATAAGAACTTCTAGAAGAGAAGCCTGCAGTAATTAAATAGTTGAGGTTCGTGCATGTTCAACATGCATTCTTCAATGAGGATAGAAGCAGTCAATGCTTCTGTGAAATAAATGTGAAAGGAATATGGCAGCATGCTGCACACATGAGGCATAGGTAAGGAGAACATGTGGTCAACACATGTTGTGTCTTTGCATAATTGGGATCGGTAAAGGGATCCCCCTTCTATGGATAAATATAGTAAGTATTTCCCACGATAGCGGAAAAATACTAAGTCTTAAGTATTAAGGATTAACTAGCAATCTGTAGTGCTTAGTATAAGACTTGAAGTTAAATAGTCGTGAAAGAATGCATAATGCATGTGACTAGCACATGACCGTGAGGATGCTTTGATAAATAAGGAAAGAGAAGGCTTGGAAAAGTGTCATTGTAACAGATGGAGTCGAATGAAAGGTGTCTTGGATATGCAATGGATAGGTTTTCTAGGCCATGGTTGTGAAATGACAGGGTGGATTTTGGAGATGGTGGCTATGAGTCTTCAACATCATCCACATTACCATTGGTCCATTGCTGGTGGTCACTCCCAGACACTGACAATTTGCACAGCAGAGCAACTTCAACTTTGGAAAATCATCCTTGAGCAACACCTGTGCATTCTTGTCTCATCACTTGAGTGCCCATTCACATACCCAAATGCTAAACTAGACAGGCCTTAGCTGGATGTGTGGTGAGGCCCAATTGAATGCTCACCCTTAAAAAAGCATCTTTTTGGTGGAATGACTCATGCTGGATAGGATATAATTCAACCTCAAGTTGGCCATGGGGAGCATAGGTTCTTGGCATAAGAGGAGTAGTTTGCAAGAATTGTGGTCTTTGCAGGGGATTAGGAGGGGGCAGATGGGTGAATGATGAGTACCTACCCATTTTATAATTGCCCAGGACCAATTGGGCCAGTCAGATGGAGAAGGCAGCCATTAGAGAGGGAGGGGTAGCCAACAAGCACCATTCAAATGTACTAACCTCCAAAAGGTACTTGCTGATGGTACACCATACATGCCTTGATGTCCGACATAGTCGTCGGCCCCACTGATGTGACAGAGAAAGTGCATTTGATTTGGGAAGGACAGGTTCTAATCAATGGTCTTGAGGACATAGCACTCTGCCAGGAGGATCTGGGACTTGATGTCGGAAGAGTCAGCCCAGTAGAGGAATGGGAGACAGAGAGGGCAACAATCTCCTTGACATTGGAGGTGGTGAAAAGACAGGTGATGCCAATGAGCTGGAGTTTGGTGAGGGAGATGATGCGGGAGGAGAGAAAGCAATTGATAATGTTGACACAGAGGAAGAATGTTTCAGGAAGGAGACAGAAATGAGCATGGACCAGGCAAGCCCTTTTTGACTGGACATGTAGTCTGGATTGGGGAGGGCAGTCAGCTGTGGGAGAGGTGAGTTGGCAGAGGAGGCAATGTGGGGGAGGGTAACTCAACATGCTTTATGGACCGATCAACATATGATAACAATTCAAGAATCCTGGACCAGATTCAGGTGCATTGTCAGAAAGTAATAATATGATTCACATTCAGAGTGTGTCTATCATGATCATCGGACACAATGCTTAATTGAGAATTATGCTAATATTATTCCAAAATTATTTCCCTGCTGCTGTCTTAGCCTTTGCAACCCTTGCATGTGTTTTACGACCAACAATACTACCCTGGTTTTCTACAGTTCCCTCACTTGGAATTGCAGGCACAGTGGCAGGTGTGACTTTGTGACCACTAATGTGACAGGAACTTGATGTTGCTGCACCCTGCATCGTCGAGACATTGTTGACAAGGGTATTGTTCATTTCACCAGTGATTGACATATAAGCAAGTTGATGGCCCACCCCTACTACTAAGTCAGCCTGGGATACAGGGGCAGGGTTTGAATGGGTTCTATTACCACTGGTGGATATGGTGGAAGGAAGGCAGCCCTGGTTCAAGTCTGCTGGTGGATCCAAATTGATTACCTGGACTTGATCTAGTTCTATGTCACTGGAAAAGGAAACAGCCTGGGGATTCAGATTGACATCGGGACCAAATGTAGAGATAAATGGCCCCATCGGAGCATGGATATGAATCTCAACAGCATTGTTAATGTCATTAACATCATGCCTGGTGGTTGAAACCTGGCTGGTTTGCATCTGAAATGGTTAGATAATGTTGTGGATGATGATTGCAGACAAGGACTAGTTACCATCAATAATGACATTAGTAATTGATTCTCCTGGGATGGTGGATTGTCCATCTGCTCGAGTAGTTTGTCTTCCCAGCTTCGCACAGGCACTGCTTGAGATGGTACTGAAGTAACTGCACTTCCTGAAATGCACCTTGACCAAATATGTCTTGATTGAAGACATGCATTATATTAGTTGCACAACAGCCCCTCTTGAAAAGCTGCTCCAGATAGAAGTTGAAGTTTTCTTTGTAAGGAATCTTCATGAACATGCCAGTCTCAGTCAATTCAGGGTCAGATGTCAGTAGGAATCAGGCCTGATTTCAACAAATCAAAGGATAATAATAATAATTTCAGGGCACTCACCATGACTGCAGCAGCAACAATAAGGCCTTCAGTGATGCTGTGGATCCCAGATCATTCACCCCTAGCCTTCAGGCACCCCCTCTTCACATCACTCAGTGACACCTTGCCATAGATCATAATGTGAATAATCTAATCACAAAATAATTAAATGAGTAGTCTGAATAAATGTAAAGAGTTGCTACATTACCTTAATGAGAACAGGATTCTTCAAGAACCCTTTGGCATTCATATCATTCAGGTTTTTGAACAGGATCAGAGCTAGGTGGGTATAGTTGCCTTCACTATTGCACTTGAGAAGAGCAATAAAATTTTGATTAGCTGCTTTTTCAGAGGTCTGGCTGGAGAGTAAAATAGGATCCAATGCATAAGGCATGAATATGAGGCCTGCAGACTCTTTGATCAACTTCAAAATGTTGGATCACTCTTGATGATGTGTATTGAAGAACTTGGTGTGTCAAATAGTATCAGCATTGAGTGAATGGATAATAATACAGCACTTACAACAGAATTGAAGCCTGTGTATGTCTCCATGTACTGGTGAAGCTATTTTGAGATCATAACATAAAGCTCTGCTACCACCCCTTTGAGTTTTCCCTCAGCAGAAGCCCAGTGTGATGGGTCACAAGAATTGAAATTGGGGTGAATTGTCAGGAAAAGATTCTCAGGAAGATAGAACTGGTAAAGCATAGCAAACTTTTTCGCTTCTTTGACAATCAGCTTGTCAAGGTTGGCATTCTTATCCCCACACTTCAGCATGGCATTGTGTTGTCAGGTAGGAAGAGCTGCAGCAACCATGTCATAGTCCTTTTATAAACATATGTTCTTGGCATGTAATGTTGTGTAGGCTAACTGAAGCTCACTCAGTGACTGCAAAATAATAATAAGTTTTTATAACATTGTCAATAACACATCAGACGGACCTTGCACAACTCTGGGACATCTGCATTCGGCCCCAGAACAGAAAGAAGGTGAGCTGCCATCTCTGCATCACTGTCAATGCTTCCATCATCAGAGGAATGGGACTTGTCTCCATCTGATTAAATCCCTTGGATATCATGGGTAAAGTCTTCACCATAAGAGGATTGAACACATGGTGCCATGGCCTAGATGTCAACTAGTATGATGGATGAGAAGGGCTGGGCTGCAACAATGAATATGTCAAGTTCGACGAATATCAGGAAAATGTGAAAAGGACTCACCTGGGGATAGTCAAGCTTTTATCTGGTAGGAGGCATGGGGCTATCAGCAGGCATAGTATCTGACACCTATTAGATTGGACGAACGTGAAATCATTGTAGTAGGCTAGCCTATAGACATAATATGGTCAGTGGTGTTATCGCTAAGAGTCACCTCATGTTAATGGGGTCTAAGCACAAACACAGCTGGTACTGGGAATTGAGTAGTTCTGAATAATTTATGACATCTCAACAGGGCTGATTTGAATTCAGAGTATTGCAGCTTGATATACTATTGTGAATCTGACTCATTATGACTGCCATTTTTTTGTGGTCTGATATGAATCACTCTTGTAGCACCTGGGCTGTCAGTCTGAGGACCAGATTAGGATTGAGACATGATCATATTGACTTTGGTCAAATTTACCTAGGATTCCAAGTCTAAGAATCTGAATCAGACTGTTGAGGCCCAAGACTGTCAGACTGACTATAAAATATCCTGATCAAATTACATTGTAATGCAAGTTAGTACATCATAGCATCATTAAAAATCATTGTAAACATCCTATATAGCCACAACAGAGTTGAGGGCATTCTAATTCATCCGGATGAAGATGTCACTATCAAGATGCTCGAAAACAAAGTACTCATCAGGGTGATCAGTGTCTGAATCAGGTACCAACACAGCTCCACAAATGATAGAATTAATGGGAATGAAAATAGAAGATGTCCAAGGGGTGGCCTTGACTCGATTAAGATGAAGATCATGGTCTATGCACTGGGTGGCCCTTTTCACAAAGGATTGGACCAGTGCAAAGTCGAAGTGAGGATCACAGTCAGGCTTAGAGATACCTGGAATCATACATGAGAAAAGGAGAACAAGCTGGACAAATGCAGTGTCCGTCATTGTCATCTGAATCAGACAACAGTCATATTGTGGACCCCCAAAGAACTGTGGGTTGTATCATAGATGATCTGTATTCTGGCACCAATCCTTGACAGACTCATAATGCACCCTTAGATACTGGTATTCATCAATCTGTAATCACACCGAGTTAAAGATGATTCAGAAAAGACATCCAATATAAGCCTAATTGATTTAAAAGAGTGAAAGTGATGGACCTACCTCAAAGTCAGGCATAACAGCTACTGGCACATCGAGGTTGAATCCATATCCAGACAATGACTTGTTCAAGAACCTGGAAAAATTCCTGCAGAGGTTTGTAAATGCACAATCCTTTGAAGAGTGGGTATTTTCGAGATTTTTGATAGATGTTGTTTTGCATGGGGAGCCAAGTATGTAGCAATCATATACATTAGGCCCAGGAACAGCATTTGAATTGTCACTGTCATCATCTGGGTTCATGTTGGTGTTGGACCTGCTGGCAGAGTTCCCAGTTTCATTGGAATGCTGGTAATTCATCCTCATGAGCTTCATAGCGAGCTTATGATGGTCTATTTGTAGGATCTACATTTGTCATGTGAAAAAGTTAAAATCGCTCATCAACAGATTACAGTTGCACAGAATGCACTTGAGTTGCAACATTCTTCCTGTTTGTTCGTTCATATGCCTCCTTCAAGGGGCCATGCATACCCTTATTTGGCCATGTGCTGTAGTTCCACACAGCACCTTTATTTTGGATGTTGTGGATGACATGCATCCAGAGGTGAATTTTTGGGAAGTTCCAATTCAACCTTAATCCTTTGATGTCAGATATCTCAATAACTTGCATATATGCCTAAAAAGAAGATGATTCAGATCTGAATTTCCAGTCTGGTGGTTTAAGTAACTCAGGCATTGACACACTTACCTGCAAAGCTTCATTAAAGCAGAGGAATTCATTGTGTATCATTTTGAGTATACACTTCATATGGACATCCAATGTTGTCCAGCTGATGATCTTGAGGTAGCTAGAGAGTATGCGAAGGAGCCTATATCCCTCAATGTCAGTTCACCACTCAAATACATTTATACCTGCATAGAACACAACCTGAATGTAAACACAGCATCCAACATTTTTAGTTTTTAAGGTGAATATTAGAAATTACCTTGATAAGATCATGAAGTTTATTCCCATCACTGTAGGTAATGTGTGCCATCGAATTGAAGTGCATGAGTTTTGACCATTGTGGAAACCTGCAGAGGCTATTAATGGCATATAAGGACCATTAATAATCAAAGATTAGACTCACTAATCGTCCACTGCAGCTTCAGCAGGGCACCCTACATGGCCAAGAATCTTCTTGAATTCACCAATTAAATGCTTGCCACCAAGTCCTGCATCGCTAAAGTGTCACTGATTGAAACTAAGTGCCTGATGGGGATCAGAGTCCCAGAGTGTCCAGAAGACATTCTACACAGAAAATGCTATTATTTACTATCAATATATTTCAATTGTGGCTGCAATGTACTTTCACAGGGCACAAACCAAGTTTCTTGAGTGCTTCATTCCTAAAAGCTTGATTGTTGAAGTATAACTGTAAAGCTTCTTAAGCCTCCACCATATTTCACATAGGGTATTGTTCTGAGATTTGATGCAGGCACTCCAGTGGAACATGACAAGTTGGACATGGGCATTTTCCCAGTCACCCTCATATAAGTGCCATTATACACCTTGTATAATTAGTTTAATGACAATGACGGAAGTCACAAAAAAATGACATAATATACTGTTCTTCATAGTCCCCCAAGAGAATAAGAAGTGTTGGAAATAAGGTGTGGGTAACCTTGTCATACAGGGAAGTGTGAGCATAACCTATGTGAGACCACTTTGCCAGCTTGCCAATAAGGATGGAAAAGGATTGATGTCATACAGCATGCTTAAGTGTTGTATAATCAAGTTTTCCCTCTTCTTCCACATCTTTAGGGAGCTTGAGATGCATTACAATACTATATTAATAACAGAAGGTGTCCAATACTGCTCACAATTGGCAGCCACCCGATGACACATCCACCACCAACCCCCTGGCTGTTGCATATTATCATGGGTAAGTTTGCACATTGGACAGCAACAGGATATCCTTTGATGGTCCCAAATGATGATAGATTTGTTTTATCAGCATAAAGAATTAAGCAAAATGGTACTGGGTTCTTGACATTTGAAGGAAGGTTAGACTAGTAGAACAAAGATAACTATTATTACATATATTGAGATGCATACAATGTGATGGCACACTTGTATTTCCCACCAACAATCTCCTATCCATGGCTTGTCATAAAACCACTTGATAACAGTTCTGTTGTGTTTGAACAGGCTCTCGGCATCCCATACAAAATATGGAGCAAGCAGTGGGTTTTCTACTAGATCAAGTACCCAAGACCATAGCAATCAAGTGTGGATGTGATACATTCACTGTTCACCTTTGTATAACTCAGTAACCTCATGTTTGCAGAACTAGCAAGACATCGAGAGTTACATGACATTAACCATCTCTGGATTGCATAACACTAACTTATGGGGGTCACTCCTGCAGCAGCAGCATCATATGCCCGCTGGAGCTTATTGTAGTTCTGGATGGTAACTTTGATATGCCCATGACTTATGCAAGATATCAGACCGAGAAGCCTGTCTACCTGGGAGGCATTTAGTGCAGCATCCAATGAAATCTCAGCAAATTCAAAGTCCCCTTGATGGCAGAAGGGGCACCATGGTTCTTCATCCACAGGTGGCACCACTGGCTGGAAGACACGAAATTCCTTATATGATTGATGGAGGGGGGGGCATTGACTGTGAGGGTGATACTCTGTTTTGAAATCTTGTGGGGGGTGCTGGGATGTCGGAGTTCGCCTGCCAGCCAATGTGATGGACATTGGCATACCTGATCAGGCTGCAATAGCCAACCAAAGTCAACACCATTCATACGGATGATAACAGAGGCTAAATCATACTGGGGCTATTGTTATGTGCCTCGTGCTCTTCTGAAGTGCCAGACAAACCAATCACCAGGTCCCAATTATCTGCTGCAGAGAAGTCTGGGGAAATACATGTCATAGTCACCAATGGGAATTAACTGAAAATGCCACAAGGATATTTTTGAGATAAATATTAATTGTTAACATACCTAATCTGGGATGCTTAGCCTCAGGCCCAAGTTTTGCATTAACATCATACTAATGTGGTCCTGATGATGGTGTCACACTTCACATTGAGCTGTATTGGCATGCATTATTGACAATGTCTATGTGAGCTGAAACAAGAGATAATGAAGATGTACCTTTTTTGTCCAACTTTTTAAAGTGATTGTTGAATGCAACACATCATTTGTCTTCTTCAATGCATTTCTTACAGCTACTCTCATGCTTTTTGAAACCTTGAGTCTTAAAGGTCTTCCCATAATGTGGACATGGTATTTGCACCACCACTGTGTTTTGCAAGTAGTTGTAACTTGGGCAGGACATATGAGACAGTGCCATGGTGGTTTCTACAGAAATAAGGGCAAAGGGAAAATAGTGGAAGCACCAAACAATCTCATTTGACCCATATCCAGGACTGAACCATCATTATTACATCATACTGCCTTCGAACCAGGCTTAAGGGATGATAATGTATTAGTCATGCAGATATCTGCATTATTAGTCTTAATCATATGGATAACTCCATTATTAGTCGCTTAGTATGCCATTTTAGGGTCATGACAACAGCATTGGAAGTCAGCAGCATTACCATGGGGGGATGGAGTTTTCCAACATATCTATGGATATAGATCCATGATACAAAGATACACCTAAGTTCTTAGCTGTCACTCAACAGTAGACAGGAGACTGATAGAAGTTTAGTAAGGTTTGGGTAAGTCTTTGACTATGGCCCTCACTCAGGGATGGCAGATTAACCAAATACCATATAGATTAAACATAGATCTAGTTGGAGTTTCTATTATATAAGGCAGTTATATTTATAGTGGTTAAGAACACAGCTTCAATTATAAGAAGCAATCATAGGTAGATGGGGAACTGTTCATGAGGCATGAAGATAAGAAAGATAAGAATGGGTAAAGGAAGATGAAGATCATACTGTTATACTTGAGCCAGGTATGTCCAAGTGTAGCCCTTATGTTCCTATACAGAGGGTGGAGATGAAGGAAGAAGGGAAGGGCAAAGGTAAGTTCTAGGAATGGAGGAGGGGATAGGATGGTGATGGGCAAGTGATAAGGAGGACATCACTGGAGATTGAGGGGGAGTGATAGATATCACTATAGAATGAGTAGGGCAGAGAATACTGCCATAGCATCAGTGAAAAGATGGCTAGACAAGAGAAGATTGATATGAAGGGGAGCCATCAGTAGAAGGGGGAAGTGGTGATGGGACAAAGAGAGGGATGACTGAGGAACATCACCAGTGATCAGGGCAGAAGGGTCTTTAGCAGGGCAGTGAGAAAAGGTGACAAGCAAGGAATGTTGCTGAAGGATGATGATTCTGATGAAATGACAGTTGGATGTCTGAAGCAGGCAGACAATGAAGATGTAGGATCAATGATAGATTCATAGAGGTAGAGGATACAGGATCATCAAGGGATCATAGATAGGAAGCAATAGGGAATTATGAAGGGAGGTCTAAGATGGGAAACTACTGTACAAGTAGAGCCACTATATGTAGTGATCAGGGGCAGTGGCTGTGTAGTACAAGAAAGGAACAGGGTAAAGGGGACTGATGATGAGTCAGAATAACAAGTCATCAGAATGTCTAGAAATGTAGTAGAACATCAAGAAAGTGTTGACTCAGCCAGAAGAATGGAAGGTGATTTAGAGATCAAGGGCTGAGTCACTGACAAACAAGAAGAACAGATAAGCCAAGATAACAATAGAATGGATGAATCAGAAAGGTCAAGGGTTGAACAAAGATAAAAGATAAGGAATGACCCATCCATGACACATATATAAGGTGTAATTGGATCAAAGGGAAGTCTGTGACAAAGAGGAATTGGGCAAGCATCAAGGGAACTAGATGAGTCATGAGAAACAGAGCATATCCACATGGAATACAAGTAGACTCATCTAGGAAATATTGTAAGCAAGATGAAGGAACAGGTATCAAGGAAAAGAGTAGTCTACAGTATGTAGCACTCAGCTGGGTCCCAGGGATGAATTGTAACAATACAGGTGTAAGTAGTGTGATTAAAAAGAAAAGTAGTCTGTAGGTAAAGCAAAATAAAGGAACTGATCAGAGAAAGAAAATGTGGATGCATTACATCCAGCAGGGGTGCAATCTCTTCCAGGTGTACAAGGGTTGCCTATACATTCCACCATCTGGGGTTAAAATCTCCCAGAGGCTCCTCTCTCCATGTAGCTCCCTCTGCTTCTCTGTTTCAGAACTGGTGGTGTACCTCTACTCCCAGGGAAAGAGATTAATGTGGAAGAGTGAGGAAGAGGAAGAAAGTGATATGGAAGAGTGAGGCTTGAGTAGAGAGTGATGTAGAAGGAGGGGAGAGGGGGAGAGAGTGATGTGGGAGGAACAGAGAGAGTGCTATTTGAGTGTTAAAGATAGGAATATGGAAAGATGGGGAAGAGTGATAACTCCACCCTTCTATATTACTTTCTTCCCCTTCCCCACCCTTC
>JBBPJU010000565.1:0-20600 GCA_038088875.1 Austroboletus festivus
CAATGTTGGGGAAACACAGCCTTACCCATTTGGGATAAGGTTTGATATAATGAAAAGAAGCATCCTGGATTTGGTTAGAACCAAGGCTGTATGCACTGCCCTGAATATGAAATAGAAATGGGCAGTGTGCAAGAGTTCCCCATTAATTCGGGTCTGAACTCTCATGTAGGTATTACAACTGAGATCTCCTAGATGATACGGTATGAAGGAAGATAAGGATGTCCCCGGTGGTCGCAGTGAGGAGCAGGAAGGGTGGAGACATCCACTGACCAAGACTGTGTAAACATTGTCTAGAGAGAAGGGAGTTGGTCAAAAGAAAGGAGATGAATCATCCCTCCGATAAATAAAATGGTCACTGTCCTGTCTGTCCCAATTGTACCATGTCCCATTACTAGGCTCTATAGGGACATCTTCCAATGGAAGGTCTTCACTCTCCCAGCTATCTCTGTCAGCTATCCATTCGTGGAGTGGATGTGAGTCCACCTTCATGTCGTTCGAGGCAAAGGCTGAAGAAAAAGATGGGGCATCTAGTGCCTCTGGGTATGGAGTCGGCTGCCTCCTCCATCATTCCATAACACATATCCACCAATGGGATATGATTCTGAATAAAAAAGGAAATTAAATACTCATGTTATCCTGCAGGTATAAAATAGAGGATCAGAATAAGAAGCCTGTGGATATTAAATACTTGAAGTTTATGCATGTTCAACATGTGTCTTCAATGAGGATAGAAGCAATCAATGCTTCTGTGAAATGAATGTGGCAGCATGCTGCACATATAAGGCATAGGTGAGGTAAACATGTGGTCAACATATGTTGTGACTTTGCATAATGTGAGATTGATAAAGGAATCCCCCTTCTAAGGATAAATATGGTAAGTACTTCCCATACTTGATGGAAAGCATTAAGTTTTGAGTATTAAGGATTAACTAGCAATCCATGGTGCTTAGAATAAGACTTGAAGATAAATAGTTGTAGAAGATCACATGACTGTGCATGTGACTAGTTGTAAGCATGTGACTAGCATATGACTATAAGAATATCTTGATAAATAAGAAAAGAGAAGGCTTGAAAAAGTGTGATTGTAATACTATCCCCCTTTTAAGATTGAGCTCCTGAGTGATGACCTAATAAAGAAAAGATGAAAAAAGAATTTCAGGGGGATCTCTTTGTTCAACCCCTTTCTTCTTCATATTTGCATGTGCTATATGTGGCCTTCTGTTCCATAGCTACTATATAGACTCCAGTCCACTTTGTCTATTCTTTATACTTCATAGTAATATATACTCCCTATCCCCCTTCTAAGAACTGAGCTCCTGAGCAGTTCTGCCATAGGTGAACTTCAACTGTAGACAAGTGGAAAGAAGGAAAGATGAGAATTTTTTCTTGAAAATAAGTGCACTTCTAGTGGCTTGTCTTTCTTTTTTCTAATAATAAGTGCTTCTAGTGCTAATACTTTCTTGCTTTCATATAAGATAAGCACATTTGGTGCTAAAGACTTGCTTGTGCCCTCTTTGAGCATTCATGTGCTGTTGCAGTGAGGTGGAACTTTTCAGTTAACCACATCAGATTTTTTTTCTTAGTTTATTCCATAAAAGGAAGATTTTCCAATTTCTTTCAATATGGATCATCAAGATCTGAGCTTCTGCAAGCTACTTTACTTCTTCTTCTTTAAAGAATCTCCTTGAGGGTGTCTTCTAGATGCATGGCACCTATCTGATTGCTCAATTTGATTTGGATAAATAATAGGTGCCTTGTCCAGAAGGTGTAAACTTCTTTCTTAATAAGAATCATCTAGATCCAATGACTTCTTAAGAATGGAGGCTTTCAAATAACCTCCAGCTTGGACCCTTATTCCTCTTTAGGGAATTCCTCAGGTGAGAACTCTTCTTGGGTGTTCAACACCCATGGTGCTTCTTTCTTTAAATATTATCTATAATAAATCAGCTTTTACTAATTCATTTATCTTGGTGTGTTCCAAAAATTCTTACTTTTTGAATATGTCACACTTCATACTTTTTTAAATATACCCATCTAGGGTAGAGATCTTACTTGAGGTAGTTTAAGGTCATTTCAGACCAAAAACTTCTTTTTTCTTTAATGTGCCTTTATGGTGAAGATATGAAGATCCATTCACAACATCCAGACTTTCTTTATCCAGCAGGGCTTATCAGCTAACCCTGAACCCTTAAACTTCTTAAGCTTGCTTTGGGTATCAACTTAATGGGGTGGCTTTTGGCCAACCATGACCCTTTCACTTCTTCTGAACTTGCATTAGAAGCTGCCTCAGATGGGATGACTGTTATGGAACAATGGAGGCAACCCCCTATGCCATACCCAGAGGTGCTAGATGCGCCATCTTTTTCTTTTTCTTCAGGACATTTTGCAGGGATGGAGGAGGACTTCACAAGCTCACTAGCTTGGGGAGAGTCCATGGATACCTGGAGTGCCAGCCCACCACTTCTCAACAATCAAAAGAACATTCCCCCAGGGAACAAGGAGTGGTTCACCTGGGATGCCCAGGAATTATTGGACTATGTGACCAGGCATGAGAACACTTTCCCTTTTTGGTTCAATTAAATCTTTTATTTATTTTTCACTGATCTCCCAAGGGATATATTTGATCTTTGCCACAGTTACTATTAGTTACCCAATCACCTTACCTACTTCACACAGCATCCACCTGATCGAGGTATTACCTACTCCTTTCTGTCAGATCTCATATATCCCTTTTAGATCCCTTTACAGAAGTCTCCCCATGGTTGTGGGAGAATTCCCATGCACTGCCCTTCCCCTTTCTTTCCATAGGCAGTGCATGATGGCATTTATGATATTCCACTTATGGATACTCTTCCATTCCCTGCCACTCTTTTGGCAGGCATTTACCCAATATCTCAAAAGGAAATAGATTCCCATCTATTCCCACTTACATATAAATAGCACCCATGTAACTCTATAGTTTTCTCAGTTAGAATCTATGCAACCTTACATGGAGATCTACACTGTATCTTTGAAAGGTGGATGGTTTACCTTTCATTGAGAGAGTTCTATTGAGGCACTGCCTCAATCATTGGTTCCTTCTGTTTCACCTTGCTTCACAGGCCAGAGAGTCTATCCTCACCACGTGTATCTACTATGGGCTGAACCTAGGATGGTTTAACCACTATGTCTCCATGTCCTGCATTCCATATCAAAAGATTCTAACTCTCCTTTGTCTCCCCCTGTTTCATTAGGAATTGGAGTATCAGCTACTGTCAGAGACACAGGCTCCCTTACCATGAGCACCTCTCCCCACCCTGGCAACACACTCCCTTCCCAAGTACTTCATAGCCCAAACCGAAGGAAAGTGGAAACCTAAACAAGGAACAGCGAAGACCTGGGAGCAGATAGAAGCTGAACTAAACTGACCTGACAGTGACAAAGAAATGGCCCCTATGGAAATTAAAGCCACCCTCCCAGTGGACTTTTCTGGAAATAGTGAGGACGTAGTATGGTGGATTGCAGCAATGGAAAACTATTTCACCATAAACCCAGAAATCTACAAAATGAATCTGATGAAGGTGGTAACCATGCTAAATAAGATGTCCAAAGAAAGAGGGTGGGTATTCACCGAAGGGCAATTCGCCTGGACAAAAACTTGGATGATAAAGAGAAAACTTGGGAAAAGTTTACCGAATGATTTGTTAACTCATTCATGTCTAAAGAGGAGTCAGCGGACACCAGGAGGAAGATAGGAAATCTCCACTAAGACAAGGGGCCATTTACCATGAAGAACGCCCAGAAATACATCCAGGATTTCCAACTCCTATCTGTTAAATCCGGAGTGACTGATGAAGGTGCACTCTGCAAATGGTTCATCAGAGGATTGAACCAAGACATTGCCAGAAATGTCATACTACTTAAAGAACTGACCACTATCAGAGAGTGGATTGAAGCAGCTCAGAAGCAAGTACACCAGCTGGAGCGGGTAAGAGATTTATCTGGAGGATGATTCATCCATCAAGAAGGAAATGGAGGAGGTAGATCATCAGGAAAAGATCCCAATGCTATGGATGTGGACACGATACACCTATCACCCATGGAGAGAGCTTACCATGTCAAGAATGGCCTATGCTTCATATGCAGATGAAAGGAATGTTCCACTTGAAACCACAAGAGACCCAACTCGACTAAGAAGGTTGAGAACACCTGAGGAGTCTTGGATGGGGTAACAAAGAATCCACCACCACCCAATGATACAGCGGAGTACATTCAGAAGGTACTTGATAGCAAGAAGGGGGCAAAGGACCAAATCCTCAAGGTCCTACAACAAGTCTATGAAGACAATGAGTTTGCTGATAATGAAGATGGCAGTGGAAAGGAGAGGGTTGTGGTACTTTCCACTGAACTTCAGGAAAAAATTGCTAAGATATGGGGTTTTTAAAGAGAGGTTGGAAATCAATGTTTCCTACCTCTAGACTACTGGACAACACTGTAATATCACAGGAACGATGTTCAATAACCATCCCAATAACTGTTTGAACCATGTCTGGAATCATTGAAACCTATGCCCTTATCAACAGTGGGGCCACTGGCAACTTCATCAATGCCTGCCATGCCCAGAAGTGGAAGATACCTCTCTCTCTCCTGAAAGAACCCCGAAATGCTATCAATGCTGATGGATTCTATAATGCTGGAGGCAGTATCACCCAGCAAGGATTCTTGACCATGACTATAGGAGGAAAGACCCAAAGAAGGAGCCTGATGGTGCTTGGTTCTGGCAAAACCCCCATTATCTTAGGAATGGCTTGGTTAGCTGAGAAAAACCCCATAATCGACTGGGAGAAGCAGGAACTTCTCCTGGTATTGGACAACAATGTTGAGGAAAGACCACTACATGTGGCACAGTGATATCTGGCAAAATATATCACTGAGGATCTGGATGATCCCTCAAAGGAGGTGATCATTAGGGAAAGTCTTGACAAGGAGATTTGCAAGACTACTGTATCTACAGAAATAGCCAGCAAACAGACCCAGGAAAAGAAAGAATTGCCAAAGGAGTATCAAGAGTTTTGGAGAGTCTTCTCCAAGGAAGCAGCCACCACCTTACCCCCCTCTCAGAGTTACAATTACCAGATTGAGCTCACTCAAGATTTTGTCCCATGATGAGCAAAGAACTACTCCCTTAACCCTGAAGAGACCAAGGTGTGTCAAGAGTTCATTACCAAACACCTGAAGAGTAGAAAGATAACCCAGTCAACCTCCCCCCAGGCCTCCCTCTTCTTTTTTGTAAAGAAGAAGGATGGGAAACTACAGCCATGTCAAGACTACTGCTACCTGAATTCAATGACCATAAAGAATGCTTATCCCCTACCCCTCACTGCTGACCTGATCGATAAGGTCAAAGACTTCTGCATATTCACTAAGATGGACATATGGTGGAGATATAACAATGTCCGCATTATCAAGAAGGACAGGTGGAAAGCAGCATTCATCATGCCCTTTGGGCTATTTGAGCCCACAGTAATGTTCTTTGGACTATGCAACTCGCCAGCCATGTTCCAGGCTTTAATGGACAATATTTTTGCTGACTACCTAGCCGAGGGGTGGCTGATAATTTATATGGACAATCTCCTCATCCACTTGGCCGACCAGAAAACTCATGATGAGTGAACAAGAAAGGTGTTGGTGAGGCTAGCGCAACACCACCTTTACTTAAAACTAGAAAAGTGTTCCTTCAACATTCTGAAAGTGGAGTACTTGAGGATGGTGTTGAAGGAAGGGAGCATAGCTATGGACCTCATAAAACTCAAAGCAATTGAAGACTAGGAGGCCCCTAAAAACATAAAACAAGTGTGATCATTCCTTGGGTTCTGCAACTTCTACAGGAAGTTCATCCCTGATTTCTCCAATCTGGCCCGACCTCTCACCACCCTTACTACTAAGGGAAAAAGATGGGAGTGGACCCCTGAAACAGATGATGCTTTCCGAGCCTTGAAAAGGCTGTTCCTCCATGCCTCCATATTATGCTACCTCAACCCAAATAAACTCTTCTGGCTAATGACTGATGCTTCATTAGCAGCCACCAGAGTGGTCCTTATGCAAAAAGACAGCAATGGAGATCTCCATCCATGTGCCTACAGATCATCTACATTTGTACCAGCAGAGCACAATTATAATATTCATGACAGGGAATTACTTGCCATCATTCTCACGTTAAAAGATTGGCAACATTATCTTACTGGGACGGCATTTCCCGTAACAGTCCTTATGGACCACAAGAATCTCACCTATTTCCATCAACCATGAGACCTCTCTTGCCACCATGCCAGATGGTAACTCTTCCTTCAGGAGTTCAACCTGAAACTGGTCCACACCCCCAGAGGACAGATAGGACCTGCTGACTTTCTTTCATGCCCCGACCTCCTGGATGAAACCAGAGATCCTATTCAACTTATTCCTGATGATGTATTCATTTGTTTCATTGACCTGACCCTCTGTAATCAACTCAAATCACTGCTCCACAACCCTGCCACTTTGGACACCCTCCTCCACATTGAGCAGGGTGATCCCACTTTTTCCTGCACTACTGCCTCTGATTGGGAGATATGAGACCAGTCCCTCTATTATCAAGGCCAGCTTTATGTTAATGAGGAATTCTGTCAACCCTTAGTACATGCCATACATACTGCCAATACCACCGGACACCTGGGCTTCTACCACCTATTCAATTTCCTTTCCTGTGACTATTGGTGGCCTGGGATAGCCCATTTCTTATGCTGCTACCTCACCAGATGCCCAGTTTGCCAGAAACATAAGGTCTTAACACACCTGAACTCCCCACCAACCCTTCCCATTCCATTCTGAGTGACCTGCCCCTTTCAGCATCTTTCTATGGACCTTATCACTGACCTGCCTCCTACCCCCCCTTGGGATGCTATTTTGGTCGTGGTGGACCACAGACTCTTGAAGGGGGCTATTTTCATCTCTACTATCAAAAATGTCACTGCCAAGGGAGTTGCTGCCCTATTCCTGAAACACATATTTGCCTGGTTTGGTATCCACAATTCCATAATCTCTGATCATGGACCCCAGTTTTCTAGCACATTTGCCAGAGAAATGGCATGCCTACTTCAATATGACCCAAAACTATCCACAGCCTACCACCCACAAATGGATGGGGAAACAGAAAGGGTCAACCAAGAGCTTGAAACATATTTACAAATATACTGCCACAAAAACCCCAGCTCTTGGAGTGACTTCCTCCCCATTGCTGAATTCACCCACAATTCAGCTATTCATTCCACTACTAGGCAACCGCTGTTCCTCATAATGAATGGTTATGAACCAAGAGGGTTTCCTCCAATCACAAAAATATTCATCCCTGTGGTATAGTATACCCTCAACCAATAGGGAATGGCATGGAAGGAAGCCACAGCTGCAATTGAATATGCCCAGAAAGACTACAACAAATGACAAAAAGGAAAAACCTACTCCTCATACAAGAAAGGAGACCTGGTATGACTCTTCACAAAAAACCTAAAAACAAAAGGAGAATTTGTTACCTAAACAGGAGGAACTGTTTAAGGTGTTATGAAACATCAATGATGTCTCTTTCAAACTAAAACTGCCAGACCATTGGAAGATCCATAACATATTCCATGCCTCCCTCCTTTCCCCTTTTAATGAAACCACCAAATACAGCAGTACTCCCCCTGAACTTAGTCTGAAACTCAATGAGGAACCAGAGTTTGAAGTGGAAGAGATTATTTCCCATAAGGGGATGATACATAACCTTTTCTATTTGGTCAAGTGGAAAGGCTATCAACACTCTGAAAACACCTGGTGTTACGCTGGACAAGCGTAGCACCTAGTCTGATCCTTTATCGTAGCACGCACTCGATAGTAGCGTGAAGACTAATAGAGATCCTAAGGGGTTCGCTGCAGTGACTCTTTCACACTGAGGAAACTAGACACTGCGCTTGTGATTGTGAAGATCTAGCTGAGGCTACAAGTACAGACGGCTACAGTATTTATAGTGATCCCCTGAGGTATAGATCCTATAAGTGGAAAGGGAAAGAGGCACTGCAGATCGAGATCCACAAGTGTGACACCTCACATGAGGCAAAGAAAGAGGTAGTCCGATGATAAGGGAAATGAAAGGGGGCAGGTGATGCCCGACATACTGGTTCTGAGATAAGACAATGAGGCCTCCATGAGGAGAGCTGAAATAATGGTACATCAATCAGAGAGGTCGTTGACAGAAGATCTGAAGTAGATCAATGACCTAAAGTGTCCCCAGTACTGAGGCGGATAAGGGAACTCAGCTTTTGGGTATTGAAAGGAAGATAAGGGGGTCCGTCGCTCAACTTTCAGCCCACTCCTACATCCACTCATCTACCTGGGGCCAGGCAGGTTCTTCTTCCAGTGGGGGATCTAGTTCATTGACATCGTATCCATTCCCCATCCATAACCAACAGGTTGTGCAGCAGCAGTCTTTCCTATGACCTAGATAACCCCTATCGGAAACCGTAACACCTGGGAATCCAAAGCCAACTTTACCCACTCCAACAACCTCTTAACTGCTTATAAGTGCGCCTATCGGCTGAATTAAAAAACAATGGTCTACCCCACTCAGCCCACCTTCCAGAACAAACAATATGGCTGCTGGGATACTGAATTCGTCCCCACTGAAATAAAAGAAGTCATTTATGAAGGAAAGAAGAGGATAATTAAAGAAAAACAAGTACACTTTCTTAACAAGCATGTTGGAGAACACTGGTATTACTGCAAGATTGACTCCTGTTCCTACCACTGGCACACCAAGAACTTCTATTGATATCCCTCAACTAGTCATTGCTCCCTTTGGGATACCCCTATCTGAATCATTCATCTCCCCAGTAATGGCTATAGTAGGTGATGTCTATAATTTAAATTTGGTTCCTTGCCTAGAACAAGGATATTTATATCACAACACCCTCATGTCCTCCTTTGTTAAAGCCTGGCTCTCTGATAGATGCCACATGGCTCCTGTCTCTCATTTAAGAACCCTTTTATCTGCCTATGAGACCTACACCAACATTCATTCTGCCCGCCCCCAAGAAACAGAAAACCACTTTGTCAGCCCCTTCTCCATTTCCCACCAACCAGTCCTCACCTCCCAACTCATCTTCCTGGGCACTATGCTGGAATAGGCACTCCATGAGTTTGGGTTCAACTCCCTCATCTCTGCACTCCCCCTTATCCCTGTCCAGATCATCATCTGGGAACTCGTCAGCCCCCTTGCTCCCAGAATCAAAGCAAGAGTTATCTGCAACTGGAGGCTTGTACTCCATTTCTGTAGAGCTAGTGAAGGAGCTGCACCACCTACAGTACTCCAGTGCCACCACTACTCACAAGACTGGGATGTGCACTAGCAGGCCATGATGGAGGAGATTCTAATCCCCTCATCCCTACTAACCCCCCTTCACCAATCCCCTCCCCACCCCTGCTCTCTCCTGTACTCCCCAATCCAATCAAACTGGAGAGGGGAAGTGATTCTCCCCCATGAGCGCTCTACCATGCTTCCAATCCTGCCCTTCTGATCCCCTCCTCAACTACTCCACCTAGAACTGACCTTCTATAAAGAATCTCCTCTCCTCCCATCCTCCAACATGGTTTACCACCCCTTAGTCAGAATATCCCTGAGGATAATGACCTCAGTACTGCATTCCACTGTGTATGGTGCAACTATGGACATTCCTCCATCTGGGAATGTCCCCTCACTGTCTGTTCCATCTGTTCCCACCACTCCCCTGGCCACCCCCCATATCATTGCCCTTCCCTCTCCACCCCAGTCTCTGACACCTGCCCCAAATGTGGGGGAAACCATCTCCTGTACTGGAGATGCCCCTTCTACTCCTGTCTCCACTGCCACAAGGTGTCCCCTGACATGCCAGCTCCAACTGTCCCATTGCAGCAGATCATGGACCAACTGGATATGATAATTAATGAGTGGAATCATCCTATCTATCCAGATGGTGACAGTAATGTTACAGAATGATGGAGGTGACCCCCTATGCTGTTACGCTGGGCGTACAACCTAGTTTTGGTCATCGCTAGCTGTCCTCTGATATGGAATGCAGGACATGGAGTTGAAGGTTCCTAGCAATGATCTGCTCTATATGTCTTGGCAAGCGAGGACTGTACTGAATGCAAACGTGGATGATGGCTTCTCTGGCGGCAGCGAATTCATGAATGAAGATTAGATGCAGGGCTAGAATCTGTCGCACAAGGACTCTCTCGAGAAACGGTAAACTGTCCACTATTCCAAGGTATAGCTGGACTCCACATAGGATTGCATAGAATCTAACTAAGGAAATGATAAAGGTACATGGGCGCTATTTATACGTAAGTGGGAATAGATGGGAATCTATTCCCTTCTGGAAATCGGAAGGTATCTTGCCAACAAGGATGGCAAGGAATGGAAAGCATCCTAAGGTTTGATTGTAATGTAAATGCCATAAGTAACAGCATGCGCAACTCGGAAGGAAAAGAAGGAGTATATGTGGGGATTGTCCTAGAATGGATATATGGGATCTGGCGAAAGGGTGAATGTAATACCTAAACTGGTGGATGCTGTGTGGAGCGGGAAGGGTGGTTAGGTAACTAAAAGGAGTCTGGATAGATCACATATATCTATAAAGGGAAATGAACACATCAGTCCAGATCAAAGGGAAAAAGGTCCCATTGCCTTTCTAAGTATGTGGCAACTTCTTGGAGATCCCACTGGAACCATTCCTCCTGTCCAGGAGGTACGTTCTCCTGGTTGCTGGGGAGGGGAGGTGAAGTGGACCATATGTCCAAGGACTCACCCCATGTAACCGAACTGGAGAAGTCCTCGTCGATGTCCATAGCTGCGTCTACAGGAAAATGAGAAAAAGATGGAGCGTCCAGCAGCTCTGGGTAAGGTGTGGGGGTCCATCGCCACCGTTCTGTAATATCCTCCTCCTTATCCTTTGGCTGACAGTTTCATTGGTGCATCTCTCCTCAGGTAGGATCATCAGGTATTGCCTTCTTCTATTGAAGGTCTTTGGTCATGTCTGGGATTTGACCTAGTACTTCCTCCAGATGGGGTTTCTGGGGATCATGTGATGATCGTCTGGGAATTCTTGGGTGAAGACCTTTCCTCAGTCTTCATAGGTGTCATTCTCTTTCTAAGATCGCATGGATCATCTTGACTCTTCCCTTCCTAGTCAGGGAGTGAGGCTGATTCGTGATGGTATGTGAAGAGGAAACAGAGGTTACTACTGAGACTTCCTGTCTCAGAGGAGACTAGATTACACACGATTGCAGAGATCAAGCTAAAGACTAAGGTACATGAGGGTCCTGTATTTATACTGCGAAAAGAGGCAGTGATTGCCTAAAGAAAAGTGAAGAAATGGAAAATGAAAGCAAGGCCTTCACCATAAGGTGGCAAGGCTATGTGCCCTAAAGCTAAGGTAAGTGAAGTGGAAATGAAAGCAAAGCCTTCACCATGAGGTGGCAAGGCTATGTGCCCCAAAGCTAAGGTAAATGAAGTGAAAATAAAAGCAAGGCCTTCACCATGAAGTGGCAAGGCTATGCACCCCAAAGCTAAGATAAATGAAGTGGAAATGAAAGCAAGGCCTTCACCATAAGGTGGCAAGGCTATGTGCCCCAAAGCTATAGTAAATGAAGCAAAAATGAACAATGCTTACTAAGAAGAGATGATCCTAGGGTAAGCCTATGGTAAGGTAAAGGATAAGTTCATGGATAATCCCCTGGTACGGTAAGAAAGAAAAGAAAAGAAATATACCAGGGGGACAATGTCCCATGTCCATCAAGTCCAGGGTATCACAAGTGTTCTTCTTATCATCTGTATCTCCTATTGCTAGATGGCAATGTAATGGTAAACTATAACATACATCATACCCAAGGTACTAGACACACTGTCTTTTTCTTTTTCTTTAGGACATTTCACAGGAATGGAGGAGGACTTTGCAAGCTTGCTAGCTTGGGGAGAGTCCATGAATACCTGAAGTGCCAGCCCACCACTCCCCAACAATCAAGAGAACATTCCCCTAGGAAATGAGGAGTGGTTCACCTGAGATGCCCAGGAATTACTGGACTATGTGACCAGATGCAAGAACACTTTCCCTTTTTGATTCAATTAAATCTTTTATTTATTTTTCACTGATCTCCCAAGGGATATATTTGATCTTTGCCACAGTTACTATTAGTTATCCAATTACCTTACCCACTCCACACAGCATCTGCCCGATCAAGGTATTATCTACTCCTTTCTGTCAGATCTCATATATCCCTTTTAGATCTCTTTACAGAAGTCTCTCCATGGTCATGGGAGAACTCTCATGCACTGCCCTTCCCCTTTCTTTCCATAGGCAGTGCATGATGGCATTTATGATATTCCACTTATGGATGCTCTTCCATTCCCTGCCACTCTTTTGGCAGGCATTTATCCAATATCCCAGAAGGGAATAGATTCCCATCTATTCCCGCTTATGTATAAATAGCACCCATGTAACTCTATAGTTTCCTCAGTTAGAATCTACACAACCTTACATGGAGATCTACACTATACCTTTGAAAGGTGGATGGTTTACCTTTTATTGAGAGAGTTCTATTGAGGCACTGCCTCAATCATTGGTTCCTTCTGTTCCACCTCACTTCATGGGCCAGAGAGTCTATCCTCACCACATGTATCTACTATGGGCTGAACCTAGGACAGTTCAACCACTATGTCATCCACCGACTACGTCTCTGCATTCTGCATTCTGTATCAACTACACTATCCTTTGTTAGAACTTCTGAATTACTTAAACTTTCCTGAATGTTTCTTTCTTTGGGCATCTATTCAGGAAAGTGGTACTTCATCATCAGCCCGGGAGGTAGGTTTAATAATTCTATCAGGAATGGAGTTGTTTCAGTCTTTCATTTCTTTCATTTCAAAATCTTTAGATAAGAAATATCCTTCTTCTCAGATCTTCTTCTTTGGTTCTTCTTTTAATAATGGAGTGTTCTTCATCAAGAAGCAGCTTTCTTTATGTGCCCCTTTTCAGCCAGACTATACATGCTTTTTTTAAATTTTCTAATGGGGTTTGGCATTTCTTTGCCAAATGGCCATTATATCCACACTTGTATGTAATACAAGATGGGTTTTTTTTCTTGGGTTGATACACCAGGCATCCTTTTTGGGGTTTCAGCTCTGAGCTGACTTCTAGATAAGAGAATAACTTATTTCCTTTTTGCTCTTTCTTTAATAGGAGGATGTCATATCTGTACCTCTGGTCTCCTTCTGGGCCTACTCTGACCATCTCCTGTCTTCTTATCCCATTGCCCTATTATGCATCTCACCATTCCCACAAAGACTCTCAGACTTCCCATGATCACACTCACAGCACAGCTCTGGCTATAGGTAGTGCCCGGTATTGTTACTTAGGCTTTTCCTTTATAGTTTAGTTCCTCACTTATTTTTATGCTGTTCTGGAGCCCCTTGGCTCTGGGATATAACCCTTACATTCTGCACAGACTTTACTCTGCCTTCAGTATTCTGTTTTCCTTTTGTTTCAGACATTCTTACATACATACTTTCCACTCCATATATAAACCCTACTACCTCTTATATGTTCCTTAGTTTGTATATCAAATTCATCCACCCTCCTGTTCACTCATCTGAGCACCTCTATCTCACCTCTGATCTCTGATTCCCAAGGATGGGCTTGTCAAGGGTGTGACACATAAGTCTTGTGCTGAAGTCCTCACCCCTCTGTTATCTTAAGTACTTCCATTTACTATCTCCGTTTGGACTTTGGTCCTGTTACAATTTCTTTCTTCTTCTACATATAACCATTGTACTGACTCTAGCCTTTCATTTCCTCTTGGATAATCCTACTTAGGATAAGTCCAATTCATCTTCAGGCTGAGTCATATCCTCTTATTCCTGCTTATTCATTTACATCTAGTAATCGGCCCGATTACTCAGTTGTTATTTGTCATCATGAGTCATGCTCTTATCTTCTGACTTATCGATTGTTCTTTGATGTTCCGTCACATTCTGTATGACTTATCTATGGACAGCCTTGTTTCCATTCAAGGCAGTATTCCCACACTGCCTCTCATTCCTCCTCACTATATAAGTCAGTCTATCTGCTGCCATGTACCTTAGTCTAGTTCTCCCTTATACAACCACTTCTCTTGTGATTGTTCCCCTGTCAGACTCCGAAGTGTTCTCTTCCACTTCGTCTCCCTGACCTCAGTCTTTGTCCTACTTTGAGTGGACGCTTCATCCTTGAACCCTTCGAGTATTTACTAGACGATACTCTCGAACCCTTGACCCTAAAGGGCTACACTTGGACCTACCCGGAACAAGTGTAACAAAAGAACTAGACTATCATATTGCGACTAGCTTTGCTCTAGGTCACCCACCATTTCACTCCCCAGACATCTCAGTTGGCATCTTCACCAAAACCCAGAAGAACCTGAATCCTCTGAATCCTCTGAGCCTTCCGAAGAAGAGGAACCCTCTGACCCGGATCTTCCCATCTATGATGAACCAGCCGAACTCCCAGATCTCACTGGACAGTTATCATCGGCACTCACTATCTCCAGAGTACCAACTCCTCCCAGCCCAACCCCTTAACCTCAAACAGGTCGAGTCTTCTTCCCACCTCTAGTACGCCCTATACCTTCTTTACCAAACCCAATGTCCTCTCAGAAACCCACTGAATTACGTCTTGGTACCCTGGATGACTTTGACGGTACCCCAACCAAAGCCTTGCCATGGCTAAGGACAGTACAACTTTACCTGGCTGTTAACGTCGACCTCTATAACACAGATACCAAGAAAATCGCCTATGTGCTATCTTATATGAAGAAGGGAACAGCCCTTACCTGGGCTGCTATGTTCAGAGAAACGAAACTAACTGGAGGAAACTTCACTCTCGGATCCTGGACAGATTTCGAAACCGCCTTTAAAGATACCTTCGACAACAAAGACGCAAAAGGCAAAGCACTAGCATGGCTAGCCAAAACCAGGATCTATGAAAACCGCTCTGGAGGGTATAACCCAACTCTCCAGAACTATATCGCTAATTTTAAAAACAAAGTTGCCATTGCTGGAGTAGGTAATGATGATGTCCTGATTAACTACTTCGCATCAGGAATCCCTGTCTCTCTGATGAGATGCGTCCACACCATGGAAACCGTACCAACTACCATTGCCAGTTGGTACACCAAAGCTGCCCACTTCGCCACTGTCGAAGAGAGAGCACTCGAAATTGCTTCCAGACACAAGAAAGGTAATACTACCTTTACCCCCACATTCACCCCTCGCACCACCAAAGATCCCAATGCCATGGATGTTGACGTTATCGCCCTGCCAAAGAAATTGACTGATGAAGAACAAGAAAGATGTAGGAAAGAAGGGCGATGTTTCAAATGTCAACAGAAGGGACATATGATAAAAGACTGTAGGGTTAAGTTTGAAAGGAAACCGCCTGCAGTACCACCCAAAGACATCAAGGTTGTCGAATCTGGGGTAGAAGAAGAGGAGGAGCAAGTTGTAGGAAAGGTGGCGATGGATTTTTAGAAAGGAGGATGAAAGCAACGCACGTACCTCCTTTACCTCGACCATATACCAGTATTAAAGCAATGCGAATCCCCATCCAACTCCTTCTCGCATCAGACATGGTCAAAGTCGTCGCCACATCTGCCCTAGTTGATTCAGGAGCCCAAATCTCCTGTATAGACTGGAACTTCGTCCGAAAACATCACCTTCCTCACCATCGACTCTCTTCCCCCATCACCGTCCGAAATGCCGATGCCTCTCTAAATAAAGGAGGATCAATTAAATTTACCACAACCCTTTTTGTTAACATCAATGGGCTTCTCCGACAAACTACCTTCCACATCATGAACTGTGGAAAAGAGAGCATCATACTAGGACTTCCTTGGTTGACAGAAACCAACCCCACAATCAACTGGAAAAAGAGGACTTTTCAGATACCCCTGGAAACCGATTAATCAACCGAATTCACAGCCCTTCATGAAAAAGCTAAACAAGAGAAAGAAGAGCTCTATAAAAAATGAAGATATCAAGAACCTCCTCCAAAACATGTCTCCGTAGATGCTCTAGTTGATGAACACCTTTTCACTTACTTAAATCGAACCGAGGATGACATCCTTTGTGCACAAATAGCTCTAGGAAGAGATATGTCACATCTAAAACCCCTCCGATCTTTATCCAGAACCATATTGGCCAACCAACGATTCATCCCTAACCCCTCGTTAACCTGTGCTGCCCTAACCACCTCTACCCAATTAGCCATCGACAATAAAAAGAAAGAGATAGTCTTGCCAGAAGCCTACTCTGCCTACAAAGACATTTTTGCCGATGAGGACACCCCCCTTCCTCCCAGTAGAGATTGTGACCATGAGATTAATCTCACTGAAGGTTTCATTCCCAAAATTGGAAAACTCTATCCCTTCACGACTGAAGAACAAAAAGCTCAGGATGAATTCCTAGATGAAAATTTGAAGTCCAGAAAAATCCACCCATCCTCTTCTCCACAAGCAGCTCCGTTCTTCTTCGTCAAAAAAAAGGATGGAAAACTACGACCTGTCCAAGACTATAGGTATCTCAATGACCACACCATCTGAGACACCTATCCTCTACCCTTGATTTCGGATTTACTAGATAAACTTAAAGATGCCAAGATCTTTACTAAATTCGATGTCAGATGGGGATATAACAATATCTGAATAAAAGAAGGTCATCAATGGAAAGCAGCTTTCATCACCCACCGAGGGCTCTTTGAACCTGTCGTAATGCCTTTTGGACCAAAGAATGCCCCTGCTACCTTTCAACGATTTATGAACCAGGAATTCAGAGACCTTATTGCTGCAGGAAAGATCGTCATCTACATGGATGACATCCTCATCTTCTCTCGTAACCAACAAGATCACGATGAAACCACGCAACAAGTCCTTCAATGGATGAGGGAGCTAAATCTTCATTTACAACTACAAAAGTGTCTCTTCAATGTCTCAGAAGTCGACTATTTAGGTATGATAGTTAAACCAGGCTTCCTCACAATGGACCCTGTCAAACTTGATGGGATCGCCTCATGGCCGTTACCTACCAAAGTCAAAGACGTTCGCTCCTTCCTAGGTTTCGCAAACTTTTATAGAAGATTCATTCCCCATTATTCTGAAGTAGCTTGCCCTCTTCTAGATCTCACAAAAAAGGATCAACGATGGGAATGGTCTCCTGCATGTAATAATGCATTTACAGATCTTAAGAAACTCTTCCTATCACAACCCATTCTCCAATTCCCAAACTCTTCCACCCCTTTCGCTATAGCTACAGATGCTTCTAAGCATGCCACTGGAGGAATTCTCCTTCAAACAGACACTAACGGCGATTGGCACCCTTGTTCATATCTTTCCCAAACCTTTTCCCCCACAGAACGCAATTATGATATTTATGACCAAGAACTTCTTGCGGTAATCCGTGCTCTCAAAGCATGGCATCATTATCTCCTTGGATCTCCTACCCCTGTTCAAGTATTTACTGATCACAAGAATTTATTGTATTTTAAGCAACCCCAAAATCTCAATCGTCAACAAGCCCGCTGGCTTCTCAACCTCGCAGATTATGATCTTAAAATGATCCACATTCCTGGATCACTCCTCTCTGGCCCTGATGCACTCTCTCGACGCCTGGATCGTTGTCCCGATGACTCTTCAGACAACTCCTCCATTACTCTTCTTCCCCCTTCCCTTTTTGTTAACCTCATCAACACCGCTTTACGATCTAGCATCACGTCTCTCTCAGCTAGTGACCCTTTGGTTCAACGAACCATCTCCAACCTCTCCGATTACCCTTCTTCCCTTCATAATCGCCTCTCGGCCTGGAAATACAATGACGGTATCCTTACCTACCACAATCGTATCTATATCCCACCTTCACTCCGTCATGACATTATATCACGATGTCATGATCACCCTTCTTCTGGACATCCAGGTTTCCTTAAAACCCATCAATTAGTCTCCGCTGATTTTTGGTGGCCCGGATTAGCTTCCTTTGTACATCAGTATGTTGCCAGTTGTGCCACCTGTCAAGCAAACAAATCCAACACTCATCCCACCTCCCCACCTCTTCTCCCCATTAAATCGACCTGTACTCATCCTTTCCAACAAATTTCCTGTGATCTCATCACCGATCTTCCTTCCTCTGGAGACTTTGATTCCCTCTTGGTCGTGGTCGACCATGGGCTTACAAAGGGGGTAATCCTCTGCCCAACAAAGAAAACCGTAACTGCAGAAGGAATAGCAACCCTTTTCTTTCATAAAGTCTATAAACGGTTTGGATTATATGATAAAATCATCTCTGACAGAGGACCACAGTTTGCGTCCTCCTTTGCTAAAGAACTAGGAAAACTGCTAAAGTATGACCTCGCTTTGTCAACCGCTTACCACCCTCAGACAGATGGAGAAACAGAAAGAGTCAACCAAGAAATCGAAACATATCTCCGCATCGTTTGTGGTAATCATCCATCTGATTGGACAGACCATATCTCTACTGCAGAATTTACTCACAATCGTTGCCCTCACTCTGTTACAGGGAAATCCCCATTCTATTTAATGATAGGCTATGAACCCCTAGCTCTCCCAACCATAATCCCAAACAGCAACATTCCTGCTGTAGAAGAACGAATCAAAAGACTTCTAGCAGCTCAAGAAGAGGCGCTGGCAGCTCATGAACTAGCTACACAGTTGATGGCCGCACGCTCAAAAAAGACTTTTATGCCATTTGCTAAAGGAGATAAAGTTTGGTTAGAAGCACAAAACCTGAAATGGAATATAGATAACCCAAAGTTTGCGCCCAAGAGAGAAGGACCTTTTACCATTGTTCAGGTGTTATCTCCCATCTCTTACCGCTTATGACTTCCCAGTACCTGGAAGATTCATCCTGTCTTTCACGCTTCCCTCCTCACTCCCTATCACGAGAATGACATTTACGGAAAGAATTTCCCTAGACCACCCCCGGAGTTAATAGAAGGCGAAGAAAAATATGAAATCGAGAAGATAGTACGCCACTGCGGAACTCCATCGAACCGCTTCTATTTGATCTGATGGAAAGGATACTCCACCGAAGAAGATTCATGGATCCCTGAGCGGGACATGAAAAATGCAAAGTCCACATTGAAAGAATATAAAAACCATCACCCTTTCCTTTCGTCTCTTTAGCTTCTACCACCAATTGATGCTACCACCTTTTCAGACCTTTTTACTTTCAAAATGTCTTCCATCACTTCTGTCTCCTCTTTTATTGATACTCCCGCTTCGACCCCTGCTCGTACAGTCACCCCCGTAGTCACCCTCGACGCTATCGCAACCACCGCTACAGAAATCTCCACCACCACACTCCCTCCTGGCATGCCATACCCTCCTATGCACACAGATCCTATGACTGAAAATCTCCTTGACGCTACCCACAGAGAACGAGTCTATACTGAAATCCTTCGTCATCCTGGACATGCTCTCACCATCAACAACGTCCTCCACCCCCATTCAGCACTCCATAACCTATTCATGGCCCATTTGGGATGTGGAACTTTAAAAACGATGAGTCGTGTTATGACTTCCAATGCTCACATGGGGCTCTTTACTTCTAAGCTGCGACGAATAGGAATGGACATTCAACGCTTTATTAAGGATGCTATGCACCAACTCGATATGACCCATCTATTAGAACGAATTGAGGAAGTAGCCAAAGAGAGAGGCGAACGACATGCAAGCTATCTCGCTGCTACAACTCCCTCAGCTTCATCTTTGCCTCTTACTCAAGAAGAACAAGCCCTTTTAGATCGTATAGAAGCTTGGTGGTCTGGAGGTGACAACACCCTTCCTCTATCACCTCGCCATCCCCGATACCACGAAGCTTGTTTTTCTTGTCATCGTCTAGGTCATATCAGAGTAGACTGCATCTTCTATCAATGTGTTCATTGCCTTAAATGGCAACCTGGTCATACTCAGCACTCTTGTCCACTCTGTCATTGTACTCCCTCGCAGTCATCGTCCTCATCCTCTATGTCCTCTGCATCTCATCAAGCCACCACCCGTTTCGCATTACCTGTTCCACCCCCACCTGGGATCCCATTCCCTCATCGAAGTATGGGACGTGGTCATCCTAGAAGGTCTCCCCCTCGTCCTTGTTCTCCAAGCCCTCAGTCAGAAGGATCCCTTATCGACATGTATGACTCAGTTGCTGAGTCAAACATGACAGGAGAAGTTTGTGACATTTAAGATGAGACTAAACTGGCTGCTGTGTGCTGGCTCATCTAGATGCCTCTCGCAGTAGCTTCGAGTATACAAAGGGGGTAATGTTACGATTTCTTTCTTTTTCTACATATAACCATTGTACCGACTCTAGCCTTTCATTTCCTCTTGGATAATCCTACTTAGGATAAGTCCAATTCGTCTTCAGGCTGAGTCATATCCTCTTATTCCTGCTTATTCATTTACATCTAGTAATCAGCCCGATTACTCAGTTGTTATTTGTCATCATGAGTCATGCTCTTATCTTCTGACTTATCGAT
>JBBPJU010000566.1:0-20595 GCA_038088875.1 Austroboletus festivus
CATCCACAAATGGATGGCCAGACAGAAATAATGATCAGAGATCTACAACAATATCTCTGAATCTTCTGTCACAAAAAACAAAATTCTTGGGCGTATTGGCTACCCATCGCTCAATTCTCATATAATTCTAAGAAACAGATGTCTTCTGAGA
The DNA here is from genome assembly GCA_038088875.1 of Austroboletus festivus. Classification (NCBI taxonomy): domain Eukaryota; kingdom Fungi; phylum Basidiomycota; class Agaricomycetes; order Boletales; family Boletaceae; genus Austroboletus; species Austroboletus festivus. The sequence continues at coordinate 152 of JBBPJU010000566.1, forward strand.
AGACCCCTTTCGAAGTAACCAGAACTTATCAGCCCCGAATGGGAATAGAACCCGGTACCATGAAATCACTGGCTGCTGACAATCTTGCTGATAAGATAAAAGAAAATCTATCTATCACAAGAGAAAATCTCCTCAGAAATGGGGATCGAATGAAAAAAGTGGGCAACCAACATAGATCTCACGCCCCTATTTATGACAAGGGAGACCAAGTACTCCTTTCTACCGAATATTTAAAAATGTCCAAACCATCCCAAAAACTCACCGAAAAATGGATTGGACCCTATAAAATAAAAAGACCCATTGGGAAAAATGCAGTTGAACTGCTATTACCAAAGAAAATGAAAATTCACCTGGTTGTGAATATCTCCTGAGTAAAACCCTATTTAACCCACTTGAACAGTCAACCCATATTCCACCCTGGTCCAGTACATGTATCAAAAGAACTAGAAATTGAATACGACGTGGATCACGTAGTAAACGTCTGGAAAAACGGACAGAAAACTGAATATCTTATTCATTGGGCAGGCTATGATGATTCCGATCATACATGGGAATCCCTATCTAATCTCGGAAATGCAAAAGAAGCCATCGCTCTCTTCTATGAAAGGAACCCGAAGGCATTGATTCGCCGCACTTTTACCAAGTGCTTTGGCTTATTTAATCCCTACAACGACGAAAATGAGGCTATTCCTATTCCAGTCGCCCAGGTGTTCGACCCATAGAAGGAGGGTAGTGTTACAATCCTCATTTTCCTATCTTTTTCTCCTGATTTTTCTGATCATTTTCATATTAATCTTATCTTATCTTTTGGACTTAGAAACTTTTTGCACTCGTGGGAAATACTTCCCTTTTATATTATTCAGGTAAACCCGACTACCTCATGCCTTCCCCTCTTCTCTTTCAGACTTCTTATCCATAAGGGGATAGGAACACATGTTTCCCTTACTCTTTTAATTTCCGTTTCTTCTATGTTTTAAAAACATGCCTATTTAATCTCCGCATGCTTCTCTTCCATTCCATGGCAGCACCATGCTTCCTATGACTCAGGCTGACTCCAGCAGCACAGCCTTTATCATACAATTCTATTTCTCTTTTATCCTATTGGCTGCCACACTTGGCTGTGCGCATTGCCCCCTATTTGTAATTTAGGACCATACCCTATTGGTTCCCTATTTAGTAGTAGTACAAACATGTACATACAATAGAATAGTATATAAACCCCAAGATCGCAGAGCTGGCTCCCCAGTTCTGAAGTCTTGGAGATTTCCTCTGAGCATTCCTCTGAAACCCTGGTGTGACTAGTACACTGTCACCCAAACTTTATCTTATTGAATCTTGAACATATTGGAGGACTCTGCGAGTTGCTTCATTGTTAGAGTGTTTCAGAAACTATTATGGCCATAAAAGGTGGCCACAGGAAGAGGGAGAAGGCTGTCCATAGGGTGAAGGGTTACAGAGATAAGCATGGATGGAGAGAGTAATGATTGCACCAGTGTAAGGGTGTGATCGAAAAGAAACTAAAGTTCAATGATAAGGAAAAGAGTTCATACCGACATATCATAAGGGCATGGATGCGATCACATCCATGCGGCATGTTACGATTCACTCCTGGGGCATAGCTGAGTGGCATCTGGACTACTCTTTTCCTTGACATCTTTTACCTTGACCTACTTACATCATTTCCTAGATGAGTCCACTTGCATTCTATGCGGATATGCTCCGTTTCTTTGACTCATCTAGTCCTTGTTATTTCTACTTACTCGATTCCTCTCTGTCATAGACTTTCCCTTTGATCTGATTGATACATTTGTCATGGATGAGTCATTCCTTATCTCTTATCTTGGTTCAACCCTTGACCCTTCTGACTCATCCATTCCCTTTATATCTTGGTTCATCTATTCTCCCTATCTACCCGTGCCTTAGCCCCTGATCTCAGATCACTTTCTATTCTTCTGGCTAAGTCAGCACTTCCTTGATATTCTATCACTTTCTTGAATATCCTGATGACTCATCATCCTGACTCATCATCAGTCCCCTATACCCTGATTCCTTTCTTGTATCACATAGCCCTTCCCCTGATCACTATATATAGTGACTCCCCTTGTACAGTAGAACCCCATCTTAGACCTCCCTTGAAAACTCCCTATTCCCTCCATAATCACCTCTTATCCATGATCCCTTGACACTCCTGTAACTCTTCTACCTCTATGAATCCATTATATACCCTATGTCCTCATCGCCTGTCTGTCTCAGACATCCACCTGTCGCTTCTCTGAGAACTCCTGATCTTCAGCAACATCTCTGATCGCTGCCTCACTGAAGCTCACCGTGTCCTGAAATATCGGTGATGTTCCTCGGTTACCTCTCCTCTCGTCACATCACCGTCTCTCCTCGATTACTGATGGCCCTCCTACTCCTGATCCCTTGCCATCCGGCCATCCCTCTGCATGTACCTGGCAGCACCCTCTGCCTTCCATGCCTATGGCGATATCCATTGCTCTCCCTGGTCCCTGGTGATGTCCTCCTTCTTCGTCCATCACCATCCCTTTTGCCTACTCCTAGTGTTACGATTTCTTTCTTCTTACATATAACCATTGTACCGACTCTAGCCTTTCACTTTCTCTTGGATAATCCCACTTGGGATAAGTTCAATTCATCTTCAGGCTGAGTCATATCGTCTTATTCATGCTTATTCATTCACGCCTAGTTATCGGCCCGATTACTCAGTCATTTGTCAACATCATGAGTCATTTGTCAACATCATGAGTCATTCTCTTATCTTCTGACTCATCGATTATTCTTTGATGTTCTATCGCATTCTGTATGACTCATTCATGGACAGCCTCGTCTCCATTCAAGGCAGTATTCCCACACTGCCTCTCATTCCTCTACACTATATAAGACTGTCCATACGCTGCCATGTACTCTAGTCTAGTTCTCCCTTACAATCACATCTCTTGTGTTTGTCCCCTCCCATCAGACTCCTGAGTGTTCTCTTCCACTCAGTCTCCCTGACTCTAGTCTTCGTCCTACTCTGAGTGGACGCTTCACTTCTTTGAACCCTTCGAGTATTCACTAGACGATACTCCGTACCGAACCCTTGACCCTAAGGGCTACACTTGGACCTACCCGGTTCAAGCGTAACACCTAGAACTTACCTTTGCCCTTCCCTTCTCCTTCGCCTTCCGTCTCTGTATAGGGATACAAGGGCTATGCTTGGACCTACCCGGTACAAGCGTAACACGGCATCTGTGGGCCATTCTGGTGCAGGTGTGGTCTCTTCCAGGTGAAGGGGTGGTGCCTGGATGTTCCACCAGCCCGGGACCACATCGCCCAACGGCTCCTCCCCCCATGTAGCTCCTTCGGCCTCTCCATTCCAGAATTGATGTCGCATATCGAGGTTTCCCCCGTAGGTGGCAGTAGCAATGTTGGCATTGAGCCAAGGGCAATCCCCTTCATGAGGAAAGGGGGTGGCTCTCCACAGATACTCCACATGGTGCGTGACAGATATTATGACAAAAGCCCTGCCTTGAGAATTACATTGGAAGTTTGTTTATGCCATGGGGCTCCAATTGTGCATGAGTGGGAGTGTCAAAATCCACTGAACTTCATGCCTAGTCCAGTGATCTCTGACAATACTCTGGACTTGGTGTTTCTTTCTTTTCTTTTATTCCAGACCTCCTATCTTACAGTTAGTGGAGTTCAACAGAGTAGATTCATTTACATCTCCACCACTTATTTAGACTTGCTGTTTTTGCTTTGGCTCTTTTCTCAGTTGCTCATTGTCTTGTATGGACTGCAACTGAGGACTCTTGTCCACTCCTGCTAGCCCCCCTTCTCTGACAATTATAACAGTTCAGACATGAGCTGAAGAGTTTTGCAACTGCACAAAGCAACAAAAGTAGCAAAGTCAAGGAAAAGATGATGGAGTTGTTTGTTAGTGAACTTATGATGAAGGTGATGAGGAGAAAGCATGGCTAGGGTTTGAAGGACAAAATTTGGTCTCTGCTGACATCCATGTGAGCTGGCTCACAACCATGATCCTTTCCCAGAAGTGCAGTGCAAGATGGTTGAGTCGGAGCTAGTCGTAGTGTAAACAGTATGTGGTTCCTAGCCGTACTTAGCCGAGCTCGGCTAAGTACGGCTACGCTACCCGACCAAGGTAACTAGCATCCTGAACAGACTCTAAGATTATTGAATTTATTGTACCGTCAGAGTTTTTAACCCAGGGACAATGTGTTTTGAGTATTTGCCAAATATGTTAACCAAACGGATTTGAGCGTGCCCCAACCCAGATTGGATCGAGATTCTGCTTTTGCCTCAATGTAGCTATCTACGCCGTATATACGTTCTCTACCTTGTACATTTTGTTGTGTGACACTGGCGATACATCATCCTCTCCGTATACCCGGCCTACATTATACATCTTCACCACGGATCGAGAACCAGTTCCAGATGGACCCGTGAAGGTAGCAAGACCGGGGGTACCCACGGTGGCCATGATGTCTTTGCCCGCCTTGCTCGCTAAACCAGCCGCACGCCCATCTGGGATCTTGATAAACTCAAGTTTTCCCTCTCCCGTACGTCCGTCGAAGATGTAATATCCTTTCCTCTCAAATTGGACGATATCGCCTACTTTAAGCATTTCCACGTTCGCATCTGCCAGTGCCTCTTCGCGGAACTCGGTTACTGGCGTTACAAAGTCTTTCACATCGTCCTCTTCCTCAAGCTTCTTTTTTGTAATCAGGTAGTCATAATCCAGAAGGCTGACCTCAATAAGTCGGTGGACCTCTGTGGGTTGGGAGAGCCAGGTTATTTTCTTTTTCGTTTTGCGAAAGTCGCCATCGAGGTTCAGCTCCATGACAAGGGAGGCCACTGCACCGTCTTCCATAACCACTTTCGAGCGCACGAAAGCATTACCCCAGTCCATAAGGGTAATCTGACAATGAATATTAGTTAAAGCCGACTCACAAATCATGATGTACTTACCTCTTCATGATCTTCAAATGAAGCCGCATCCTCCTGTTCGAGCAGGATCGTGGATGAGTAGACTGTTCGCTTTTCGCCAACCTCTGGGTTTTTTTTATGCAGAGGCAGTGTCTTAACGTCAACGCCGGTGGGGCCGCCGTTGATTGTTACGGGTACACTAAGAAAGCAAGATGTGGATTCAAGTAACATGGTATACGGATGTGTAGGCGTACAGTTTCTCCTTGAGAATTGCCCAGAAGCGAGGGGCAACCGGATCTATCATTTTCTTGTTAAGGGCCCAGATAGAATCCCATTCAAGAGATACGAGGGACTGTGAAGGCCCCTGGGAGAGCATAAACTGTTTCAATGCCTCTACCGTCATACCACGGCGTCGAATCCCTGTCTCAAATGTTAACTTGATCATTGTATGGACTCCAGAATTCTGACCTCGAATGGTAGGAAATCGCGGGTCATCCCACCCTTTGACAAGTTTATTATCAACGAACCAATGCAATTTCCGCTTGGACAGTAGGGTATAGATAAAATTCAAGCGGCTGTAAAAGCAAGTTAGGCCGAAAAAAGATGGCGTCAGTGACTTCTCGAACCTAAAGTCCCAGATAGAGACAGGGCGGAGACCCAGAGCCTCGATCATCCAATAATATTGAGCATTTCTCTCACGATACTCCATAGTCCTGAGTGCGTGTGTGACGCCTTCCAGTGAGTCAACGATGGGACAAGCAAAGTCATAAGTAGGGTAAATCGTCCACTTATCGCTATGAAGACGAATGAACACATATGCGGATGATAGGAATGACTAAAACAGTTTACCCTGTACGATGGTGAGGAGTGGTGTTACACCTGTAGATGACCGGGTCACGAAGGGTTTTATTCTGATCATCCACACTGATTTTCGCGCGGAGACACCACCGGAGACCTTCAGGCGTTCCAGATTTCATTTCTGAAAAATGCCTTATATTGTCCTCAGCCGAATCATCACGGTGTGCTGATGCGATCCCTTTGCCCCTTTCGTCGCGCATCTGCCTGCATGTGAGCAACGACGGAAAACACGCATTATATCCATACTTGAGCTTGCTCCGTGTCGTCGGTGTATGCCTTTCCAGCTTCAATCATCTTGATCGCAAGTTCGTAGATCTGGTCAAAATAGTCCGACGTGTGACTTATGACGTCGCCTTTGATCCCCATCAACTCTAAGTCCTCCAGGATCGTCTGCTCAAATTCAGTCTAGCCCAAAGCAATAAGTCTCACGGTCTAACTTTAGTGTAAGTACGCACTCTCTCTTTGGTCGGATTCGTGTCATCGAATCTGATGATCAGTTTTCCTCTGTACATTTGTGCAAAGTATTGGTTTAATGCCGCAGCTTTAGCGTGACCAATGTGCAAGTACCCGCTAGGCTCGGGAGGAAAGCGCGTCACGACTTCGCCTTCTTTGGCATTCGGAAGACCAAGAGCAAAGCTTGCAGCTGCCTTCGTATTCCGTGCCTTGTTTGCTTTGGCCAGTACGATGCTGGACAGAGCGGCCTGTGTGGATTCAAGATTTTCTATGTGGGAAAACCACCGAAGGGCATGAATATGTTGACCATTTTTGAGTAGACCCAATATCTTGACCGACGCTCAAAAGAGAGTTAGACGATTGCTAGTGTTCCAGGGAGTTATGGGTACCTCTGATGTTTCCCCAAATCATCAAATCCGCTGCAGTGATGTCAGGGCCAGCGAGGAATGTACGATATGCGAGGTGATTATCCAATGAGTCAAGGACGCTGAGAATGTCGGGAAGTGCGATTAAGGTGGGGAACGTTTTCGCCAATGTAAAGTACGCCAACATCTGGCAACACGATTAGTTCCAGAGGGTAACATAAGATGCGTGTCAACCTTTGCATTCTCCCCATCTATCCCTGCGCTCTTGGCCAGGATCGTGACTATCTCTTCTTCACTTGTGTATTTATTACCATCCAGATCAAGTAAAACTCCTGTTGCTGCCTCATCAAAGTTAAGCTCTGCCTTTTGGGTGTACGTTGCGATCACGAGGGCAGCGTAAGGAAACGGAGATGTCTTTGTGGACAACGTCAGGGACATGTCGATACGATTCTTGTACGCGTGGCAATGATCTTATTTCTGACACTGGGATGACAGGAAATCGCTTCAAGCAATGGCACAGCGACTCGCAAGTGGGTAGGCTCACCCGCTCACCCCGTTAGAAAGTTCTTGACAAGGATGGTTACTAGTCCTATAATAGTAAGGCTACGATAATTTAGTAATTACTTGATCTGATATCACTCTGACTCGATCCGACTCCCTTCTAATCCATTCGATTCTTTTTTTTTTTTTTTTTAAAAAAAGTTATGGGTTGCATGCTGTGAGTCGTTGCAATTCACTCTAAAGGACATTCAACCTATACATCGTGACACTCCAGGATAGACCCTTCTCAAAAGTACAAGCCGTACACACCTCTAAAACTAGCCAACCGCACATGGCCGACAAAAACGTTTGTCAAGGCTCCCATCTGGCTGTCCACCGATCTTCGTGATGGGAACCAAGCCCTCGCAAACCCCATGACGGGGGATCAAAAACTCATCTTTTTCAGGCTGCTGGTAAAGTGTGGTTTCAAAGAAATAGAAATCGCGTATCCTGCTGCTAGTGACACCGATTTTTCCTTCGTTCGATACCTCATTGAGCATGATGAGATCCCGGATGACGTGTGGATCCAGGTCCGCAAAATACCAGTTTATCTCGTACCCTGGTCTGATCCTCATTGTTGTTAAAGGTCCTGACGCCAGCTCGAGAGGACCTCATAAGGCAAACGTTCAAAGCCGTGGCAGGCGCGAAACATGTCATCATTCACATGTATAACGCAACTTGTCCCATGTTTCGTAAAGTCGTCTTCAATAACTCGAAAGAAGAAACAATCAATCTCGCAGCGCACCATACTAATCTAATTCACGACTTGTCTAATCAATATGCGGTCTCCCATGGCAGTACATTCCGATACGAGTACAGTCCGGAAACATTCTCCCAGACTGAAGTTGAATTCTCGGTAGCAGTCTGCGAAGCAGTCAAAACTGCCTGGAGGAAGGCTGGCACAGGCAGCCAGCGAATCATTTTCAATCTGCCCGCAACTGTGGAAGTGGGCCCACCCAACCACTATGCAGATCAGGTAAGTGACTAATTTAGCATCCTAGGCTGCTTTAACGCCACACAGATCGAATATTTCTGCACTCATATATCGGAACGCGAAAAAATAGTCGTTAGCCTGCACCCTCATAACGATCGGGGGACCTGCGTCGCAGCCGCCGAGCTTGCCGTTCTTGCAGGGGCCGATCGAATAGAGGGTTGCCTGTTTGGAAACGGCGAAAGAACAGGAAATGTTGACATCGTCAACCTTGCGTTGAATCTTTACACGCAAGGCATCCCCCCTTATCTGGATTTTAGCAATATCCAGAGCATGATTGATATTGTCACACAATGCAACGATCTTCCTATCCACCCCCGACACCCTTATGCTGGCGAGCTGGTGTTCACTGCATTCTCTGGCTCCCATCAAGATGCCATCAAAAAAGGTTTTGAGGCACAGGCACGACGTCATGCTCAAAACTTGACAAATGGCGAGGCACAGATGTGGGATTTGCCTTACCTACCACTCGATCCCGCCGACCTTGGATGCAGCTATGAGGCTGTGATCCGCGTTAATTCACAGTCCGGAAAAGGGGGAATCGCTTTCCTAGTCAAACAACATCTCAATCTCGACCTCCCTCGCAAGATGCAAATTGCATTTTACCAGATCATTCAGGCCATCTCGGATCGCGAGGCAAGGGAGATGACAGTGGAAGATATCACGACTATTTTCCGCAATACATATCACTTTGGAGGACCAACATACGAGGGCAGGTTGGCACTTCGAACATTTTCTGTCATCACTGAGCCATCATCGGAACCTTCCAATGCTGGTGAGGCTGCAGATGAACGCCGCTGGTTTGACGGTACACTGTCCGTTGATGGGATGCTCAGAGTCATACGAGGAGATGGGAACGGACCGATTTCTGCCCTGCTTAACGCCCTCCATACCCATCTTGACATCAGCCTGACCGTGCGGGAGTATTCAGAACATACCATTGGTCAAGGTCATTCTGCCAAAGCAGCATCGTACGTAGAGCTTGTTGCCACCACAAGCGATATCAAGGAGACTCGCAGTGCCTCCCAATCGTGGTGGGGCGTTGGCGTCGATTCTGACATCACTGCGTCTGGTTTAAATGCAGTTCTCAGCGCGGTCAACAGCGTCATCGGTGACCGCGTCTTACCGGAACTAAAACTGAATATTGGCATCAATTCGACGACAGGCCAAGCGGACGTGGCAAATGTGATCGTCAACTCCTTGAAATTACAGCTCCCGCGCAGGTTCCAAGCCGTATTCTTTGAGGTGGTGCAGCGAGCTGCCCAGGATTCGGGTGGACAAATTTCATACGATGACTTGACCAAGTTATTCGAAGAAAGATATGGCTACGAGACCCCGAAACTTTATCGATTCAAGCTAAACTCGTTCGACGTTGGAAAGCCAGACGTCGCTGGACGCCGTCAAATTACAGCGGAACTACTCGTTGACGGCGCGTTGCGTCGTGTTACTGGTGAGGGTAATGGGCCGCTGTCCGCTGCTCTGGCTGCATTGCACAAAGAAATCCAAGGCGCGCTTTCGATAAGGGAGTATGTGGAACACTCGGTAGGCGAAGGCGCCGAAGTGAAGGCCGTCTCCTTCGTAGAGTTAGTTTATGAAGCGGAGGGAAGGAATAAGGAGTCTGCTTGGGGGGTGGGCAGCGATTCTGACATCACTGCCTCCGGTTTACAGGCGGTCATGAAGGCTGCCAGCAACCTGAACGTTGTAATGTAACTGGCTGAGAGTATTCTCTTGATTTACCATGTTGTGTGTATTGTAGGACCACGAATGCCGTGATCATGGAGTCAAGTAAACTGTCACGCTACTGCCAAGAGCGCCAACGTTGCTATTCTCGACGAACTGGGCCACTGGAACTTTGTCCTCCTCCATAAGAACACCCATGCCAACTCCACGCTCATCGGCGCGTGCATCATCGTCACGGTACTTTCAGCAGGGAGGTCTCTCAAGTTCACAGCCGTTTCTCGCTATCCTTAACCCGATGAGAGCCTATCAAGGATACACGCAGGCAAGCCAGTCTCCTGTAATGGAGGAGAACGAAAGTGGGCAAGACATTGAAGCTGGCCATGGGACTCCCAATGCTCCATTTAAGACACAGAGCAAACGCAGGGTTCCATGGGAGAGTGGTACAGACATCGAGGAGCTGAACATTCTACGGCCAAATATACGCCGCGAAGATAAGACACGCGAGCAGGATGCCTCCGACGACGAGGTTCCACAGAGCTTTATGATCGAGGCCTCGCGCTCGCCACCTGGCGCAGGTAGTTCAAATAAAGGGAAGGCTCGTTCACAGCCGTTGCACTCAACCACCGCGAGGTCCTTCCCGCGAGAAAGTTATGTGCTCCCGGCATCAATACCCCCTCGACCAACTGAGTTGGATGTCAATGAGCCACCGCAGTCAACTCCCGACCGCCCAATCCCCCCCACACCTCTACGTGGCTTAGATGCCTACGAACGTGCTCTTTGGAATTGGGTTAACGTCTACAATCTGGACGCATTCTTGCAGGAAGTCTATCTTTACTATGACGGGAAAGGAATTTATTCAATAGCCCTTGCGCGGGGCCTCAACATTCTGTCAGCCCTACTTGGTGTATTTCGCATTTTGAGGCTGACGGTGAGCACGTAGCACAGTCGGGTTCGTTATTGCCTTCTCGACGTTCCTGTTAGGATGTATAGACTACAACCGTATAGCTCGCGACAAGGTCACCCACCTTTCCGGGGCTATTGTCGACCGTTGCATTTCCAAGTCTGTTCCCTCGCATCACAGACAGGTGGCTTCCCTGATCCGAATTCCAGGTTCTCCGGCGTCACTTTACTCTTTTTTCTGCTTTTTACAGCGTTCTATATCTGGCAAATCATATCTTTCGCGTTTGAAGTCATGCGCCTAGTGGATATGTATCACTTTTACACCCACTTGCTCCACATACCCGATGTGAAGTTTTTTACCATTTCTCTCATACGTCATGCTGATAGCTTCGTTTTTCTATGCAGGCAGATATTCAGACAATCTCATGGCCTGAAGTAGTCCGTCGGATAGGTGCTATTCGTGAAGAAAATCCTATCACCGCGATCTCCTCCAACAGCAATCGTCCAGCCACAGCATCTCTTGACGCACACGACATTGCGAACCGTATCATGCGTCAAGAGAATTATCTAATCGCACTATTTAATAAGGAGTTGTTGGACCTCCGTGTACCTTTACCCCCCGCACTTAAGAAAATTTTGCATCGGGTAGGTGACGAGGGCAAAGGGAGAACTCTGACGAAAGTACTCGAGTGGAATCTTAGGTTTTGCTTGATGGAGTACCTTTTTGACCCTCGAGGGCGTGTCAGGAAGGTGTTCCTGAAGAGTAAGAACCGTGCCGTTTTGATTCAGGGGTGCGCACTTTCGCTGCTGGATTTCTACGTTTTTCATTGCTCATGCGCACGCAGTCTACGGCGGCGATTCATCTTCATGGGCATCCTAAATGCGATCTTTGCGCCCTTCATTGTTCTGTATATGATCATGTATTCATTCTTCCGGTACTTTGACGTATGTATCATCAAGCAGAGCCCCACGAGATAACTTGACATTTTCCTGGCAGGAATATCGCAATAATCCTTCTTCAATCGGCAATCGACGCTATACACCATTCGCACAATGGAAATTCCGCGAATTTAATGAACTGTCACACTTGTTCACTCGCAGGCTGGACGAGTCCTATCCCTTGGCCAACATATACATTGGTCAATTTCCGAATGAAAAAGTTGCAGTTGTCATGCGGTAGGATTACCTTGCAAGGGTTGCCCTTTTATTAATTCCGTTTTTCTAGCTTTGTTGCGTTTATTGCAGGGTCATTTGCTGCTGTCCTTGTCCTTGTATCAGTCCTTGATCCCGAGTTGGCCATCCACTTTGAGGTCACGCCACATCGAACGGTCCTCTTCTACATCACGGTGTTCGCTTCCATCCTTGGTGTGGCGAGGGGAATGATACCAGAAGAAAACAGAGTCTTTGATCCGGACTTGCTTATGACAGAAGTCATTCAGTACACCCACTACATGCCGGATGAGTGGAAGGGCCAACTTCACTCGAAGCAAGTTAGTCTGACAAATTCCACTCCTAATGCATATATTAACAATGACCAGGTTCATCAAGAATTCGGAGAGCTGTTCACGCTCAAGGTTGTCATTTTTTTGCAGGAGATTCTTGCAGTGATAACAACGCCATTTGTACTATGGTTCTCTCTCCCTCCCTGTGCGCCTGCTATCATTGATTTCTTCCACGACTTCACGGTATGGGTTCCTGGACGCGGGTACATCTGTAGCTTTGCAGAATTTGACTTCAAGAGGCACGGTAACATCAAGGTCTGTGTGCGTTTGCGCCTACACATCGATCCGACTAATACGTGACTTCGTTTAGTTTGGTGCACCGACCCAGGTGCATGATGAAAGGATGCTTTCCCGGGAAGGGAAGATGGAGAAAAGTTTCCTAAACTTCAAGGCCGCTAATCCGGATTGGAATCCATCTGACCCTACCGGCTCCCTTTATCTGAGCCGTATGGTAGATATGAGCGCTCGTCGTCGCGCCCTTACCGCTTCTAGAGCTGGTCTGGATAACACAATTATACTGAGCGATGGCCGGAAAGATCTCGTCGAGCGGGCTCAAGAATACGATCGTGCACTACGACAAAGCCAGCACGCGGCCTTCCGGCGGAGACATGTCGGTGGGAGTGTACTTGTGGGTGGGGGTGGTGTCGCAGGGTCCACGATCTGGGAGTCTGCCGCATCTTCTCCAGGTGGACAAGGTATCGGAATGGCACGGACAGCCATACTTGGCGACTCACAAGGTAGCGTTGTTCCTCCGTTGACGTTGCCACCGATACGAGATGAAGATCGTGTTGGTGATGGTGGGGTGGATAGCGCGTTAGGGGACTCATATGTGGATGGTGATGCCAATACAACAAAGCCGTACGAGTCACAGCAGGAAGGTATCAATGATGATGAAGTACTGGAAGACGGAGGCGTTCTGGGGCTACTGGCGGAGATTTATGCTACGAAGGGCCCAAGAGGGCCCGTACCGGCCATGTAGTGTGTTATCCTGGATATTGATGATACGTATTTTAGCACCGTACAAGAGACTGATCAAAGAGACATGTTTCTGTTGCGCTCCAAAATGTCTTGAACACGCTGCACTTTGTGTTTATTTCCTTGGCCAGGGATGATCTCTCGATCTGTGCGAGTGCCAATGCGAATGTCGGTTGCAATGCGAGATACGCCGTTGGCGTGAACAGCGGTGTGGCAATCGTAGATGGTTTTTGTGACATCTGACCACGGACCCTCTGTGTCTAGTTAGTAACAAGCAAGTCGCGTTGACTTGGAACTGCACACCTAAGTTGGTACCGTATCCACTAAAGGGAGAGAACTTGAGTAGGGGATTCAGTCAGACGTAGACGCGTGCTCACTGCATCTGCGGGAGCGGGAGGTCAGACGTGTGGTCAAGAAAGGGACGGGACGGAAACGAACCTCAAACTTGAGACCAGACTTTTCGAGTATGTTGTGGCATACCGCAATATGTTCAGCGACCTACGATGCGACAGTAATGGACTCGATGAGCGGGTTGGTTAACAACATCGCTCACCGATGGTTCGTTTGTGCCTATTGGAATGAGACAAAAGTCTGGTGGGTGTGTGAGCGTGCTGGCGCTGGTCTGAGCTGGTGCTTGCCGTTACCTGCGACGGCGTAGAGATCGTTGTTGGACATGACAGAAATGGAACTTTGCCGTCTTAGTGCCATCATCATTACTGTAATGTCCGTCCAGTCGAGAATACAAGCATTCGAGGCACTCTCGTCCTCATCGTCCACAGCGATGACCACCACCACCACTACGCCGACGCCCTCAACACCGAATAATACATCATCCAACCTTCTCGAATTCCCAATCTCACCCACCGCCAACTCATTTCAGCCCATCATTCCGCTCGTCGCTTCGGCCTCCCCCAGCAGATCACGTTCACCATCACCGAATCTCGCTCGTCAAACATCTCTAATCGATTTGAAGGACTGGATTGTCGAAGATGGCCCTCTTGAGCGACCCCCCGCGATTCGCCATACTCTTACCGCTGCTCGCACTAGTAAACTGAATGGCATTCACGAGTCTAGCAGAATTCCTCCCCCCTCGGCAAAGCTCACTCCAACCGAGTGTGCTCCGAATTCATCAACGCCTCTCATTAATTTCGATTCGCCCCCAAAACCACGTCCTCCCCTTCCCCCTCGAAAACCTTCTTTTAATACTGCCGATCGTGTTTCTGCTCAACGGTTGGGGTCCACAGGCGGCGAAACTGGCGCTACCTTGCGCGCTCCAGGCCGTTTGGATTCTTTGGTCATTGAGCATACCTATCCACCTGGTCCCCACAAGTTCGGCGCAAGTCGCGTGGGACATACTTCCGCATCCTCCGTCTCTTCTTTCCACTCTGTCTCCCTCTCGTCGGATGGGAGCAATACCGAAAATTATGGTCCCCAAATAAACACCAAACCACCCTCATTCTCTTCTGAGACGGATAGTATGGTTGTAGATTTCGACTCCGCAAGCATCGCAGAATCCTTTGAAAATGTTCCAGTCCCGTCCGCAGCCAGCCCTTCGACAATTGCACCCTTTGATTGGGAGCAAGTCATCGGCAAGCCAGAGAGTTCCCCAAAGTTCATCCCACCCGGCCTATCTAGTCGACATTTGACGAAGATCCCCGTCACTCCATCCAAACCGCTCGTTCGCTCAATTTCAGGATCATCGTCCTCGACTGCAACCAGTACGAAAACGCGCCGTCCACCACCACCACCACCGCCCCCGTATCAACCACGTTCCCGACCCTCTTCCTCGCGGGCGTCGGTCGTATCCACCTCTGCATCTGCATCCGATCGATCCTCCATCCGCAGCGATGCTACTACCACATCTCGGACCAGCATCAGCACCCGAAACAGTGCACAATTAGGAAGTAGTGCGAAATTATCTTCTCTTCTTAGGCCCACCCCAGTTCCTCCTGCTGCCCGATCTCGATATGAGTCTCTCTTCGATAGTGCTGTACGAGGTCAACGAAAAGCGGAAAAGAAGTCACAGAAAACCAAATTACTCGCGCCACCATCTCTTGTTGCTAAGAAAGCTAAACAAGCATCTGGGTGGCGCGGTATATCCATGGACTTAATCACCAATCCAGATGACCGTCCAGTCTTGCCTTTCGAAAAGGGGCCTGACGAGAGTGAAAATGAGGAACAAGAGTTGTTCCCATTTGCCCCCGACGAAAGGCTGAATGGACAAATCGTCAAGTTTATATGGAATACTTCGAATCTCGATCGTAAAACACTTCGCAGTGTATGGTAAGAATACGGATTGTGATCACGCTCTTGATCTAAAGTGGACATCATGCTGCAGGAATGACTGTGATCCCCAGTGCACTGGACTCGTCAACCGCGATATGTTCATCAGAGGCATGTGGCGGATAGACGAGGAACTTCGGAGGGCTCAGTTGGCACGACGTACTTCTGCACTTACTGCGGCCTCGTCACAGCGTATCCCTCATCGCCCACTCCCGCCTGCCAGACCACAGGACACAACACGGTTGTTGGTGTAAGGGTATATGCCTTTCTGTCCCTCGGGGACGCGATATCCGACTTCACTATACCCCTTGCACACCATTCATTGCGGTCATCTTTCTTACTTTCAGGTAATTTATTCTCATCCCATTGTTACACACTCTATCTCTATTAGTGTGATCAATGCCGCATGTGCCTTGCAACGCATTATATGGTCCAAACATTGGTTTAAACCTCCGGACTCCCTGATCTACCCTTCTCGTCCCACAATTTGAACAGAGCCTGCCCGAGCGATTTGCCCAATGCATAAGCCAGAGGAACGGGGACAGCATTACCAATCTGGCGAAGTTGCTAGATGTTGACATTAGACAATGCGGCGGGAAACACGCAAGTAGAACATGCACATCGGCCACAATCTTCTTTGGAGCATCATTGACGGACAAAAATTCATAATGGTCGGGGAATCCCTGGGCCCGAGCGCACTCTCGAACGCTGAGAATCCGCTTTTGCTGTAAACTCTTCGTACCAATGGTCTCCTTCCACAGATGAGAGAACTTACAGATGGGTGGAGGACTGAACCGCCCTTGGTGTTTGGCGCGACGGTGGTCAGTGCAGTCGCGAACACGTGATCCGCATCCAAGCGCTTGTAGAGAGCTGCAAGGAATGAAATAGAAACAATGACTTGACGTTTTACACATACATGCATACTTCGTTTCTGCCTGCTTTCGCCTTGAAAGTTCCATTCTCAACTTTGCTGGCAGACCTTGAGGGCATTGGAATCAGTTGTCGCTCAATGGCATACCCTCTACTACCTACTGAACTGGTTGGCTCCAGGGACAAGGGGAACAGCACAGACACTTGGAAGATCGAACAACAATCCGTGCAACTTGTAAGCATCAACGACTCACCGTTCTGCTATGTTGTGACCCCATCGTCTTGAGTAATGATATTTCAAGTTCTGGTTGACATTTCCATCCCGAGCTTGGCGCATCCATTTTTGATACCGCGTCAGTGGTTCAGAGCTGTATTTGCGTGGTTGTGAGAAGCCAACATAAGCAGGCTTCGAAACATCAAGAGGACAAAAGGCGGGAATCTTTAAGATATTCTTGCGCTCTCGGACTTCCCTCTTGTCTTCCACAGTGGCTTTCATGATGACATGGGGATTAATCCTGGTAACTGGAATTAGCCATGGAAGATCTACACTATGGATCACATGTGCAAAGGACCATACCAGTCGAAAGGAGGCTAACAACAGCACTATTAGCATCAGGAGAAACTTTCATCAGTGAACACGTGCCAGGTCTCCAATCGCTTCGTGAATCGTGACGAAATGCAGTGGCGCAGATCGATCATCATCTAAACCGCCTTCACACTTGTTCCGTATAATGGGACGTAAAATAGAACCTGTTGGAAGCGCAACACGAATTAGGCCGATTGGAGAACAATGTGTTGGAATTGGCCACTCTGGCATCAACATATCACGACGTGCTCCCCAGAAAATAACTCGCTTGCGACCCTGAGGTGCACCATACTGAGTAGCCTGAAGGACAGCAAACTTAGACTGATATCTATTAGTTGTCAAACGACATTAATCAACGAAGATAATGAAGGACAAAAGAAACAGCATACCCAATGGAGGCCAAAGCACGCTGGATAAACTTGACAACCGCAAATTGTATGCCATTCTCTCTTGAAGTGGTCTTCTGGTTGTGACACAAAATCCCGAAAACATTTTCAAGGAGCAAATACAATGGTCTGTAATGCTCAACATAACCTATCATGTTGCATACGAGTGTGCTCCTGGTGGCAACACATGAATTTGCAGACAGTTGCAAAAAAGTGACCACACACCGTTCATCAAACTCTTTCTGTTTGAATAGTCGTTATGTAGGTGACATTTATCGCATCAAAAAAGTTTGCCTAACCTTGTTGTGATTCATAAGGGAAAAGCTTTGACACGGGGGACCTGCACGCAGCCTCTCTCTTTATCCATATCCAAGCATAGGAGTAACCTTGGATTACTAACCGCCATAGATGAAGTCGACCTCACCAGGTCTTGGCATCGGAGGCAGAGGCTTTTCATCATCTAACGAGAGCAAAGGCGCGGGCTTCTTGTTGTCTGATGTATCGATTGCATGTTGTAAGCATAGATTAGTGCATTGGTTGTAGACTATGGTTTCCGGATGATTGTGCCTGCAGAAAAAAAACATTCATGAGCCCTAGGGTTGTAAGGCATAAGCTCGTCTCACCTATAGGTTCGTGCTGCGCTGGGAGAAAACTCAACCGCCCATCGAGTCTCTACAAAGCCAGATAAATCAAAACCGGTCCCAAGACCACCGGCTCCTGCAATCTAATATCAACATCACAACAAGACGTGCATGTAAACGAAGTCTTACCACTAAATAACTCCAACCCACGTAGACGACCATGTCTTTTGAGGAGGACGTCCTGCTGGTCCAAAATTTCCTGCCTCTCCTCATAGCATCTTTCACATGCTTTAAATTCACTCCTTGGCCAGTCTCGAAGCTCGCTGAGGGACTTGGGTTTCGACGAACAGGCTTGCTGATAGACATAATAGTGGTCATCACGTCTCGCCCATTGTTCAACTGCGCCAGGATCAAGATCATAAACTACGTAGCACTGACCCTGCACATCATCATCGTGCACAGTCTCGAGCTCGTCTGTTTTGAAAAGCCTACGCTGTATAAATGATTAGTGAGCACAACATTCCCCAAACAGAAAGACCCACGTCATCGTATGACAACACAAGGCACTTGTCTTCAGACCTCATTCTTCTCACTACATCATCGTGTCTCCCAAATATTCGGACTGTGATTTCGACCGGGACCATCATCGCTTTTAGCTTAATGATCTGCCCAATTTTGTAAACGGAGTGTGATTTTTTACACTTAATGTAGACGAAGTCATTAGGGTGGTACGAAAATTCATGATGGGCAAGCCCTCCACCAGGAAGAGGACGAGGTTGGGCGATGCTTGTCTTCATTGCCTGAAGACCACATGACAGACATAGCTGATGGGGCTCGCAGTGGGCAAATGCACGCATTGTTTGTTCCTCGGAAAGAGACACGAACGAGGTATCTGCGCTGTTATACAACAAGCTGGTGACAATAGCATAAGCGAATGAGTAGACAAAAAGTACTGAACATCATACCCAGTAAAAAAATCATTCTCGTTTGACGTGTTCCCCTCAATTGGCTCGACGGCATCCAATTCAAGCTCACGGACATTACACTTCTGCGTTATTGCGTTGATGCGGATATCCTCGCAGTCGGTCAACATGAGATAGAGAGCCTGCGAATGACCGAGCTCTTGGAGGATGGTTTTCGAGCTGTGGGTCAACCACTGGCCATGGAACATTTTATGACCTCTTTCATCCTCGAAGAGGTAACATATACGGCAGAACCTACGAAAGTTGAGGTCGAGTTGACAAAGCAGACTAAATACGAGCCCGACTAACCAGCGAGAATTGGCGAGTGAATTTACTGATTGTGCTGGTTCATGAGTATAACTTTTTGCCCGAGCTCTATCCTCGTCTACGCCGGGCTGGACCATGACAGCATCGCCAACCTAATGGCAAGATAAGGAAAAGGAGGCAAACAAGGAAGACAAGCGCACAGAATAAATAACACCGTCGACCCAAACAGATTGGTAATAATCTGGGTGCCCTGTCGGAAGATCCCATTTAACAGAATTGGGATTCGCGAGGTGAACGAGACATGACTGGCTGGGCCGTGGCCTATCCATGTCAATGTCGTCCTGGACGGAGAGATCCGCAAGCTTTATGTTTCGTTCAAAAAGTAAGTTTGTAATGCGACCAATCACCGGGGTGACGAATGTTTCGTTGCGGTGTTCAAGGACTTGACGCTCTAAGTCGGTGGAGAGACGTGACTGGGGGCGGGAACGGGATGAGCTGGATTCCCCGAGGTCGGTCTTAAACTCGTACGAAAACTGACGGCCAAGAATGGTACGGGACAAAGGGGTGCGACGAATGTTTATGTTTTCATTTGCCTCGAGTTCGTAGAGAGCTGCCACGACATATGATTTCTGGTGAAGGGAAGTAAAGGAAAGAAAGTAGGAGCTAGAGTAAACGTACGACATCATCTGACTGGATGTCGTCTTCTGTAATGCTTCTGCCGAGTATTTTGAGGGAAACGGCAACATCGTCATCGGAAGCAGGGGTGACTTCAAGAGAACGAATGAAATCATCGTAGCTTAACCTCGGCCGAGAGATAGCAGAGGAGACGATGAGATGGAAAACACGGTGTTTGAGCCAAAAGCTGGTATAGAAGGACTTGTAAGGTGGCGAGGGTAAGTCAAGGATGTACCAAGCATGCTGCGTGAGGATGTATATGTTGCTGTGAAAAAATGAGATAGGAAATGGGAGGAAAGGGGGAAGGATGGAAACCTATCGAGGTGACTGTGGCACTTTTTGCGGTCGTGGAAAGAGAACCTCTTGATGAGGGTCAGTTTGAGACGCTGTATGTGGTCCTGGACGCCATCGTCGCTCTGTCCGCTCCCTTGATCCATTTCCTCTTGGTCTTGGTCTTGGTCATTATCGTCGTCGTCGTCTATCCATGCCTTGACGCAGCCAGAGGCAGAGAAGGCAAGGCTTGAGTTGTGGCCGAGCTCTAAAAGGCGGGCAATAGGGACAAGTTGGAGGGTGGTGCTGTCATATATGGAAAAGTCGGTGAGAACACGGACGGGAACGTCATT
>JBBPJU010000567.1:0-20593 GCA_038088875.1 Austroboletus festivus
CGAGTGAATCTAACCTCTCTCTCTCTCTTTCTCTCCATGGGGAAAAGGGGTGGCTCTCCTTGGGTATTCCACCTGATGCGTGACAGTGAGCCACTTGTGACCCTTGTGTTGACATCAGCATGCATGACCAATCCCACCTTGGCTAAATCACCACACATGACCTATGGCCAATCAGGATCAAGGGGTGTCTACAGTCATGGCTATGATAGTCATGTGTAGCTATGAAAAAAAAAAAGTCCCAGTGAAAAAAAGTGGCTGAAAGAAAAAACTACTATGTGAAAGATTGAAAAAAAAGATGTAAAATAAATGTGCAGTTATAGCACCATAGAACTAGGCCACTATATACCAAGATATACACATTACAGATGTCAAAATGTATTAAAATATTAAGTGGCAATATATTTTAGACATATTTTCACTATATGGTTGGATATGATGTAATTACATACTGCTGATAATGTTATGCTTCTGCTGGATAGGCTGAAGTGTAGCCCTTCTGATAGTTAAAATGTCTAAAGGTGAAGTGGAAAATGTTATAGAATGATGAAGGAGGTCTTCTATGCCATATCCTGAGGAATTAGACTGGCCATCTTTTTCTTCAACATTTGGACAGGGAGACAAGGAGATAGAACCACACTTCAGGGAAGTGTGGGATGGAGATGCTGATGCATGGGGAATAGAGGAGGAGTTTCTCCAGGAGAACATTCCCCTGACCTGGGAGAATGAACCATAGTATGACTGAGACCAAAGAGACTTGCAGGACTTCATGGACAGGTGAGGTAATTCATTTCCATTCTTCTAACTGACACTTCTTCTTTGGAACATCTCTTATAGATACTCTTTGCCTTGTTAGTGGCCACCCTCCATTTCCCTTCTCCACACAGCATATGCCCAGGGTGAGCCTTACCTACCTTATCCATCCACATCTACAATAGAGTTTCATCTATTCTTTATGGATAAATTTTTAAACCTTATGTTAAGGTTCAGATCCAAATTAATGGGGAATCTTCACATATAGCCTTTTCATTTTTCCTCTTTCAATGCTGTGTGCACAGCCTCTTTTTCCAATTCCCTTTATGGACATGCTTCTCTAACTCTGCTTCTCTTTATAGTGGAAGGTGTTTCCAATATCCCATAAGGGAATAGATTCCCATCTATTCCCCATTTAGTATATAAGTGCCCTATATGTTACAGAACAATGGAGACAGCCTCCAACCCTGTACCCAGAGGTGCTAGATGCACCATCTTTTTCTTTTTCTTCAGGACATTTCGCGGATATGGAGGATGACTTCACTAGCTCTCTTGCTTGGGGGAGCTCTCTAGATCAGTGGAGTGCCAGTCCACCACTCCTGGACAATCAAGAGAACATTCCCCCAGGGAATGAGGAGTGGTTCACTTGGGATGCACAGGAGTTGCATGAGTATGTGACTTCATGCGAGAATGCTTTTCCCTTTTGGTCTGATTAATCTTTTATTTATTTTTCACTGATCTTTCTTGGGATATCTTCAATCACTTTCACAGTTACTGTTAGTTACCCAATCACCTTTCCTTCTTCACATAGTATCTGCCCAATCGAGGTATTACCTACAGATCTCCCAATTGATCTCAGATATCCCCTTTAAATCCTTTAGGAGTGCTCTCATGATTGTGAGAGAGTTCCCATGCATGGCCTTTCCCTTTTTACTTCAGGCAGTGCATGCTGTCAATTATGGTATTCCCATTTAGGATGCTCTTCCATTCCTTGCCACTCTTTTGGCAAGTAGTATTCTGATATTGTTACAGAATGATGGATGCGCCCACCCACTCCTTTTCCTGATGAGCTTGATAGGCCCTATCTGTTGTGGATGCAGGAGACCAACAACCTGCTGTGGGACGTTCCCCGGTTTACCAGGGAGAACTTACTGCAAGGAGACCTCTACCATTACAGTAGAGAGGAAGACTACTATGTGGACTGGACCACGTCCCCCGATGAGTGGGGTGTTGCACCTACACCAAGCAATATGCCCAGGAGGGACAATAGTGACCAGGGGTGGTACAATTGGACCAACCCCATGGACAATGACTCCCCATTCTAGTATAGCAGGGCTCTAGACTCTCTTCATAAGCACAACACCCATACCTACCCCACATAGCAGCCGGTTGTGCTTTGACCCCCTTCTCTGTTAGCCTGCCACCCTCCTATATTTAGAATGGACATAGTTACCCCTTTTACAGTTACATATATCTACGTGTGAATTCTCTCACATTCCTGAGAGGATTCTCATGCACTGCCTTTCCTTTTCAGTTCATGGCAGTGCATGTCGCCAAGGTTATGGACGCTTTCCCCTTCCCCAACGATCAATCATTGGGGTTATATTTCCAATAGTGTAGATGGGAATACTTTCCCATCTATTCCCCATTAGGTATAAAAGCGCCTATGTATTATTAGCTATCCTTAGCTAAATTCTATGTGACCTTACATGGATAACAGCATACCTTGAAATGGTGGACGGTTTACTGTTTCTCAAGAGAGTTCAAGTGCGGGTTGCACTTAATCTTCACCACACGATCCTCACCTACATTTATGCAGCCCAGCTTGCTATCTTCTATATTGCTACCGCTACCAGGACATGGCTAGGAACGTTCAACAATGTAGTAGCTGAACGGCTCCACATCTCACATTCCATATCAGATATTCCAGAAGGGAATAGATGGGAATCTATTCCCACTTACATATAAATAGTGCCCATGTAACTTTATAGTTTCCTTAGTTAGATTCTATGCAATCTTATGTGGAGTCTGCTGTACCTTCAAAGGTGGACAGTTTCCCCTTTGTCGAGAGAGTTCTAGTGAGGCACTGTGTCAATCATTGCTTCATTGTCTTTCACTTGGCAACTCGCGCCAGAGAGTCTATTCTTGCCACTTGCATATGCTATGGGCCCAACTTAGGGAAGACAGATCAATTCCTTACCCAACACCTGGGACTCCACATCCTGTGTTCTGTATCACTATACATTATGGTAGATCCCCAGTTAGAATCTATGCATTCTTATGTGAAACTAGCTGTACCTTGCAAAGGTGGATGGTTTACCTTTGCTTGAGAGAGTTCTAGCATGACAGGTTCTAGCCCTGCACCTTATCATTTCCACTGAATTCTTTGACACCCACCAGGCAATCCTTTCCATTTGTGTCCAGTATGGACCAAGGCCAGTGAAGCAGAATCTTATCATCACTCAATGATACAGAATGCAGGATGCAGAGGCCTAGTCATTAAGCAATGATCTTGTCTGCTTCATGGAGTCTTGGTCTGTACTGGACACAGACAGATAGGATTGCCTGCTGGGCTTTGAAGAAGTAGATGGTAACTAGAAGGCACAGGGCAAGATTCTGTCACATTTGGACTCTCTCAAAAAATGGTAAACCATCCACCGTTTCAAGATACAGCTAGGTCCACATAAGGTTGTGTAGATTCTAACTAAGGTTTCCCTTACTATACATGGGTGCTTATATACAGGATGGGGAAGAGATGGGAAGTTCCTCCTAAAAGAAGACTTCTTGGGGAGATTCCCATTGGATGGAGAAGAAGCATCTGTGAGAGATAGAAGAAAAGAAGACTGTGCACACTGCCTCAAAGGAAAAGAAAAGGGGCAGTGTGCAAGAGTTCCCCAGCAGTTCGGGTCTGAACTCTAATATAGATATATGAAAGGTTATCTAGAAATGGAAAGGTACCCTCTATTATAGATGTGGAGAAAAGGAGATAATGCTTGCCCTAGCAGATGCAGTGAGTAGAAGGAAGGGTGGGGCTGCGACTTGGTAAGGGAAGGATATCTACAAAACAGGGTAGAGAAAGGGTCAGTAATTAGTTGAATGAAAAGGAGTCCCTTTCTCACTCCAGAAAGTTCCAAAGGTCCTGTTGGTCCCAGCTGTACCAGGGTTTATTCCCTTCAGTGAAAGGGAAGGTCTCCTGGGGAGGGTCCTTGATACCCCACATATCTGCATCTCCATTCCATACTTCTCCTAAGATATGATCTATGAGTATAGATCGAGCCCAAGAGACCCCTGGTGTTCAGCTGTCACTCAACAGTAGACAGGAGACTGATAGAAGTCTGGGATGGTTATGGAAAGTCTTTAGACTGTGGCTCTCACTCAGGGTTTACAGTTTGAAACCAAATACCATGTAGATTAAATATAGATCTAGTTGGAAAACTACTGTACATGGCAGTTGTATTTATAGGGAATAGGGGAACTGCCATGACCATAAGAAGCGGTCATGGGTAGAGGGGGGAACTGTCTGTAGGGCATAGGGTTTCTAGAGATAGGCATAGGTGGGGGAAGGGAATGATTGCATCAGTGTAAGGATGTGATCAGAAAGAAACTAGTCCAAAGATAAAGAGATAAAGTTCATATGATTTAATATCTGTTATAGATGCATCACATCCATGCAGGATCTGTGGGCCATTCTGGTGCAGGTGTGGTGTCCTCCAAGTGAAGTGGGGGTGCCTGGACATTCCACCATCCAGGGACAAAGTCCCCTAGAGGCTCCTCTCCCCAAGTGGCTTCCTCAGCTTCTCCTCCCCAGAATGTTGGTTGTTCCTCCTCATTTCCTCCATAGGTGGCTGCTGTGATGTTTCCGTTCAACCAAGGTCTATTCCCTTTATGAGGAAAAGGGGTAGCTCTGCAAGGATAATTCACATGGTGTGTGACATCTCCAAAGCATTGTTCCACCTCCATGTCCCCGATAGTGAATTGAGAAGAAAGAGACAGGGCATCCAACTCCTCAGAGAATGAGGTCAGCGATCATCTCCATCATTCCATAATACTTGACAGCTACATCTCCACATCTTGCATTCTATATCAAAAGATTCTAACTCTACCAAGCCTCCCCCTGTTTCATCAGAAAGGGAAACCCTGCTGCCAAGATTGCAACCCAATCTGGATCAGAAGAAGATCACTCCTCCTCCCCTACCAACCAGTCTATTCAAAGGGCCCTTATTCCAGAGGCACTTTGATGCTCCAGGAGCAGACCAACTTCTGGAACTTCTCCTATCCCCTGTTTCCATCCCACACTGAGTACTCCTCAAGTTACTCACAGATTACCCTCATTTGCATTATCTTCTCTCCTAGCTGAGCACATCCACTGCCAGACCTCTCCTACACAACTGGACTTATCAGTACTCCCTATGTCATTTTCAGGAGGAGGATTGTCACTCCAGACAGCTGTTCTCCCAGCTCCCCATCCCACCCCTGGCCACCAGCTCTCCAAATACTTCTCCAATCAACCACCCTATTCCCCCCATATCACAGACCCATATATCTGTGCCCACCTTGAATCTATGGAATGAGCTACAGAAGCCACATGACAGTCTCTTGCCACCCAACAATAACTAGCCACTGTGGAGGTAGAAGACAACTTCTCACTTTGGCTCTCCCCAGTTCAAAAGACAATGGATGAAAAGATACCAGAAATAAAGGCCACCCTTCTGGCAGACTTCTCAGGGAACAACAAAGATGCACAATGGTGGATAGCAGCAATGGCAAACTATTTCAACATTAATGCCCACATTTATTCAGATGATGCCAGCAGGATAGTCACCATGCTCAACAAGATGTTAAAGGGAAGAGGAAGAGTATATGTCAAGGCATGCTATGCCAAGCCACAGTTAGAAAAACCAGAGGACAGGACATGGAACAAGTTTGTGGAGGGGTTCACCACCTCATTTGTATCAAAGAAAGAAAAAGTGTATGCCAGATGAAAAATAGGAAACCTCAAACAAGAAAGGGGAGGATCCACATTGAAAAGCACCCAGAAGTATATCCAGGATTTCCAGCTACTTGCTACCAAGTCTGGGGTCACTGACAAAGGAGCCCTATATAAATGGTTCATTTGCAGGCTGAACAATGACCTAATCAGGAATATCTCTGAATCAATGAGCTGACCACCCTTGCCAGGTGGGTTAAGAGCATGCAGAAGCAAGTCAGACAGCTCAAAAGGATATGAGACCTCAGTGGAGGAAGATTTGCATATCAGGATGCTGATATATGAAACAACCTAAAAGAGTTGTATCATCAGTCTAACCACCAGAGCCTCAACCACTATTGAAGTGAAGGGATATAGCGAGTAGACCCAGTTTCAAGGGTTTCAATAGTTAACCTCTTCTTTCAGAGGGGACTCTAGTAGGGGATCCCTTCAGTGGGAAATCTCCAAGACTTCAGAACTGGGGAGTCAGCTCTGTGATCCTGGTTCTTTATATACTATCCTACTGTATGTACATGTTTGGTTCTACCATAACAGGAACAACCAATAGGAATATTCTAAAGTATTTGTCATGCTCAGGTAGACTACCCAAGGAGAGCCACTCCTTTTCCTCATGAAGGAGATCGCCCTTGGCTCAACGCCAATATCGCTACTGCTGCCTACAGAGGGAACCTTGACATGAGGCACCAATTCTGGAACGGAGAAGCGGAGGGAGCCACCTGGGGAGAGGAACCCCTAGGAGATGCAGTCCCAGGATGGTGGAACATCCAAGCACCACCTGTCCACCTGGAGGAGACAGCACCCCCGCCGGAATGGCCCACGGACGAGGCATGGATGTGATCACATCCACACCTTACCTTTCTTTCGGTACGAACTTTGTTTCTTATCTCTGAACTATAGTTTCTTTTGGATCGCACCCTTACACTGATGCGATCACCTTCTCCCCCACCTATGCTTATCTCCAGAAACCCTTCGCCCTATGGACAGCCTTCCCCCTTCCTGTGATCTCTGTTTATGATCATAGCAGTTCCCCCTTTTCCTATAAATAGCACTGCCCATGTACAAGTAACTCCTTAACTAGATCTACGTTTAATCTATATGGTATTTGGTTCAACTGCCATTTCTAAGTGAGGAATGCAGCAAGACTTACCCAAACCATCCCGGACTTTTATCAGTCTCCTATCTACTGTTGAGTGACAGCTAGAACTTGGTGATATCTTTGTGTCTTGGATCTATACCCATAGATCGCATCACAGTATTAAGGTATTCGTAAATACCTATGGATCTAAGATATATTCAGTAAAATATATATAAAAGGAAAGTGGTACCACTTGTGGGAGCCAATCATAATGGTTTCCATTAAATATGAAATGGAACCTGTGCACACCAGTGCAAGGCAATGCATATACCCTGTACCCATCTAGAGTCAAGGTGAGTCATAGATAAGTCAGATCATATCCACCAATAGGGTTAGATCCTGAATATGAAATATAAAAGGAAATTAAAAATATATGTTATTCTGCAGATATAGAATAGAAGATCAGAATAAGAAGCCTGTGGATATTAAATACTTGAGGTTCAAGCATGTTCAACATGCGTCTTCAATGAGGTAAGAAGTAGTCGATTCTTCTATGAAATGGATATGGCAGCATGCTGCACACATGAGGTATAGACATGTATTAGTTGCATGTTTCAGGGTTTCTAGGAGATCTGTGAAAGATCCTCCGATATCTAGGTTTCTATAAATAGTAAGTACTTCCCACGAATGCGGAAAAGCACTAAGTTCAATATGATAAGGGATTGACTAGTAATCCTTCTAGTGTTTTCTGTAGTAGGCATCAAGCCTAGATGTCTTCAATAGATATTGTCATACAGATCACATGACTGAGCATGTGACTGGTGTCATGATGTCATAAGCACATGATCTAGAGGTCACGTGATCATTGTGAAGTCGAAATAAAAGTTAAATAAAATAGAGTTGTAACAGTATAGGACAGTCTTCACATGACCCTAATGCCATGGATGTAGATGCAATATGTCTCACATCTATTGAAAGAGCCAGGCATTTGAAAAATGGCCTGTGCTTTATTTGTCACCAGAAGGGATGCTTCATCAGGAACCACAAATGCCCTGGCTCTGGCAAGGCCATGGGCAAGACTTCTGACTCTTCATTGAGGGTGAGGGTGAGGGAAGTAAGGGAGGAAACACAGGGCACTCCATCACAAGATGAGACCTCAGAGTATATACAGAAAATACTTGTGGGGAGGAAGAATACTAATAGGGAGATCCTTCATGTCTTGCAGCAAGTCTATAAAGATGATAAGTATACTGATGATGAAGAATCCAAAGTAGAGGGGGATAACAGAGATAACTCAAATGAGCATGTTAGCATTCTCTCAACCAAGATTCTTGAGAAGATTGCTAAGATCAAGGGTTTTTAATGGAGAAATGGTGGTTGATGTCCAAATCTCCAGATAGTTCACTAAATGTAATATATTCAAAGGAATGACAATCTACATATGCTAGTCCCAGTAAAAATTCAAACCACATCTGGAATCATCAACATGGAAGCTCTGATTGACAGCAGAGCAGCTGGAAACTTTATCAATGCATAGTACATGCAAAAATGGAAGATCCCCCTCATGAACATAAAAGAGCCACAGTATGCCATAAACATCAACAGATCCCATAATGCTGGAGGAAGCATCACCTAGCACAGATTTTTGACCATGACAATTGGAGATCAGACCTCTCAATGAAGTCTCATGGTACTAGGGCAAGTGTTACAATTTATTTCCTCCTTTGTACATAACAGTTGTAGCAGCTCTAGCCTTTCGTTTCCACTTGGATAATCTCACTGGGAAAAGTCCAATTCGCTTTCAGGCTGAGTCATATCCTTTTATTCATGCTTATTTATTCATATCTAGTAATTGGCCTGATTACTCAGTACCTATCTGTCATTATGAGTCATCTTCTTATCTTCTGACTCATTGATCATTCTTTGATATTCCATCGCATTCTATATGACTCATCTATGGACAGCCTTGGTTCCATTCAAGGCAGTATTCTCACACTGCCTCTCATTCCCCTTCACTATATAAGCCTGTCTGTTTGCTGCCATGTACTCCAGTCTAGTTCTCTCTTACAATCACAACTCTTGTGTTTGTTCCTTTGTCAGACTCCTGAGTGTTCTCTTCCACTCAGCTTTCCTGACCCTAGTCTTTGTTCTACTCTGAGTGGATGCTTTTCCTCTCAATCTCTCTGAGTGTTCGCTAGATAACACTCTTGTTTGATCATCAGTTCTTTGCAAGCAAGGGCTACACTTGGACCTACCCAGTTCAAGCATAACAGCAAGGAAAGACCCCCATTATACTCAGAATGGCCTGGCTGGCTGAAGAGAACCCTATAATTGATTGGGAGAAATGAGAACTCCTATTGGTTGCCAAGGATGGTGAAAAAGACAGCCTATAAGTAGCCCAGCAATATCTTGTGAAATATATCACAGAAAATATGGATGATTCCTCAAAGGAGGTGATCATTAGGGAAAGCCTTATGGAAGAGGAACTTATCAGGAAAACAATGGTCTCAATGGAGATCACCAGCCAATAGAAGCAAGAGAAAAAGAAGCTCCTGCTTGAGTACAAGGAGTATGCAGAGGTCTTCTCTGAGAAAGCCACCACCACATTACCCCCAGAATGGTCATATGACCACAAGATTGAACTCATGCTGGAGTTCACCCCACAAAGAGCTAAGAACTACTCACCTAACCCTGAAGAAACACAAGCCTGCTAGGAGTTCATCAATGAACACCTGAAGAGTGGCAAGATCATGCAGTCCTTGTCCCCACAAACTGCTCCCTTCTTCTTTGTCAAGAAGAAGAATGGAAAACTTTGCCCCTGCCAAGATTACCAATATCTAAACTCCATGACAGTAAAGAATGCTTACCCTTTCCCCCTTACTGCTGACCTTATCAACAAGGTATGGCACTCAAAGATATTCACCAAGATGGACATACAGTGGGAATATAACAACATATGAATAGCAAAGGGAGATCAGTGGAAAGCCATGTTCATCACACCCATGGGCCTGTTTGAACCCACAGTCATATTCTTTGGACTGTGTAACTTGCCTGCTACTTTTCAAGCCCTCATTGACAATATCTTTACAGACTACCTCACAGAAGGATGGCTTATTATATACATGGATGACTTACTCATCCATTCCACAGGCCAGAAAGCCCATCATGAAAGAACCAGGAAGGTGCTTGTTATGGAATGATGGGTTCAGCCTCCCACTCCATATCCAAAGGAGCTTGACTGGCCATCTTTTTCTTTATTGTTCAGGGAGGATGACATGGAGGTAGAACCATGTTTCACTGAGGAGTGGAACAGAGATGCTGACATGTGGGGACTGGAGGAATACCCTCAAGAGAACATCCTGCCCAGTTGGGAGAATGAGGCCTGGTATGACTGGGACTGTAGGGACCTTCAAGACTTCATGGACAGGCAAGGACATTCTTTCCCTTTCTTCTAACTGACTTTTCACACTTGGAACTCTCTTGTACACACTCTCAGTCTCCCTAGTGGCCACCCCCCTGATTCCCTTCTCCACACAGCATACACTTGAGGTGAGCCTTACCTACCCTTTTTATTTGCATCTATAATAGAGTTCTACTTACACCTTTGGATAATGTTCAAAACCTTACATTAAGGTTCAGACCCAAATTAATGGAGAACCTTTATACACAGCCCTCTTATCTTTCCTATTTCAGAGCTGTGTATACAGCCTCTATTTTCCAATTCTCTTTATGGATGCACTTCTTCAACTCTGCTTCTCTTTATGGCAGAGAGTATTTCCAATATCCCATAAGGGAATAGATTCTCATCTATTCCCCATTAGTATATAAGCACCCTGTATATTATGGTAGATTCCCCAGTTAGAATCTATGCATCCTTACATGGAACTAGCTATACCTTGCAGAGGTAGACAGTTTACCTTTGCTCAAGAGAGTTCTAGTATGACAGATTCTAGCCCTGCACCTTATCCTTTCCACTGAATTCTTCGATGCCCACCAGGCAATCCTTTCCATTTGCATCCAGTACAGACCAAGGCTAGCCAAACAGGATCTTGTCATCACTAGACACCTGTATCTCCATGTCTTGTGTTCCATATCAGTGTTGGCCAGGTTGGCAGAGCACCAGCTTTTCCTAAAGTTGGAAAAGTGTGTCAGATTCTACTGAACTCTGCCTTCAGTAGGATGATCTCTGGCTTACTCTGGTCCATTTCTGACAATACCTCCATGTGTACATTTGTATATATTACTTACTAATTCTTTTCTGATCAAACATCATCCAGACATTATTGGACTTCATTTTCTTTCATCCTCTTTATGTCATTTGCCTGGCAAAGTTTATTTGGGATATGCACCCACATCTCCACCCTTTAGGGCCCAGATGGTAGCCACACACAGTTGAAAAAAACCAGGTCTGGACTTGGTGGCACCCAGCATGGAGTTCCAATAATAATGTGGAGATAACATCTTACCTCCCATGTAGGTAATACAAAATGTGAGATGTGGAGCCTTTCGGCGACGACCAAGTTGAATGTTCCTAGCCTAGTGCCAGTGGCAGTGGCGATGTAGAAAATAGCGAGCCGAGCCACGTAGATATAGGTGAGGATTGTGTGGCGAAGATTAAGTGCAATCCGCACTTGAACTCTCTCAAGAAACGGTAAACCGTCCACTGTTTCAAGGTATGCTGTTATCCACGTAGGGTCACATAGAATTTAGCTAGAGCTAACTAATAATACATAGGCGCTTATATACCTGATGGGGAAAGGATGGGAAAGTGTTCCCATCCTGGTAATTGGGAATGAAACCCCAACGGAAAGGCATTGGGGCAGGGGTAAGTGTCCATAACCTTGGCGACATGCCCTGCCGTGAACAAAGGGGGAAAGGCAGTGCATGGGAACTCTCCCACCATCATGAGAGAATTCACACGTATAGTATTTATCTAAATAAGTAAAGTGTCTGTTCTAAGAATAGAAGGGTGGTGGGCCAACAAGGAAGGGGTCAAAGCACTACCGGCTGCTGTGTGGAGTAGGTATGGGCGTAGTGCTTACGTGATGAGTCTAGGGGCCCTTGCTATACTAGAACGGGGTGTCGTCGTCCATGGGGTTGGTCCAATCATACCATCCCCTGTTGCTATTGTCCCTCCTGGGTGTGTTACTCGGAGTCGGAGTTACACCCCACTCATTGGGGGACGCGGTCCAGTCCGCATAGTGATCTTCCTCTCTCCTGTATTGATAGAGGTCCCCTCATAAGAGGTTCTCTCGGGAGAACCGGAGAATGTCCCATAGTGGGTTGTTGGTCTCCCGCATCCACGACAGATAAGGTCTGTCAAGTTCATCAGGAAAAGGAGTGGGTGGGCACATCCATCATTCCATAACAGTAGGTATGCCTGTACTACACTACTAACTTGTTCTTCATATACCTTTATCCATATCTTTTTGAAGGACAAGCAAGGAGTCCCATCAGAAAAACCCTCAAAAGGGGAAAGGGAAACAGTGGGAGACACAGAAAGATGGTGTGCACTCTGGCAGTGATGGCAGTGATGGTGGAGGGAAATCGGGCCACTCATTAATGCATTGGACCTTTGAAGAAGAGAATGCACTTATTGACTTGGTAATAGCAAATATATTGATGATGGAAGTTTCAAGGGTCAGTTTTGGACCATGGTTGTATCAAAGGTCCCTTGGTCTGTGCATGGAAAACAGAAGACTATGGACAGCTGCAAAGAGAAGTGGAAGTGGGTAAGTAATTCTTTTCTTTCTTATCACAATCAAATCTCTAATCACAATATCATAGTTTTTTTTTTTTTTTAATTCTATTTCTGTCCCTTTAGGGTGCACACCCTATGTAAGGACAATAGTGTCTATGTAAAGTAGAAGAGGGGCCCCCTGGCCCCCTCTATGTCCCTTCCCTGCAAATGCCCCTATTATGATTCATTGTGGGAGTATACTTTTCTTGCTATTTCACTTGTACAAGTTATAGTTGACCAAGTCTTTCAGTTCTGCTCTGGCAATCCTACTTAGGATAAGCCTGATTCTCCTTCAGACTTGGTTGCATTACTCATTTCATTGCTTACTCATTTATACATAGTCATCAGCCCTATCATCAGCCTGTTGACATCATACACTTTAGTCATTAATGAGTCATTCCTCTTATCTTCTAACTCATTGATCTTCTTTGATATTCTATGACATTCCTATGACTCATCACAGACAGCCTCATTTCTATTCAAGGCAGTATCTCACACACTGCCTCTTATTCCTAGTCACTATATAAGTCTGTCCTCTTGCTGCCATGTACTTTAGTCTAGTTCTACCTTGCAATCACCTATCCTGTGTTTGCTCCAATTGTCAGACTCCCTTGAGCTCTCTTTCTCAAGGTCTTACTTGACAACTAGTCCTTATCTTACTATTGAGTGGATGCTATCTGTTTTATCTTGTCAATAGAGTGTTCCTAGATGGCACTCTCCTCAAATGTGAGTATCAGAAACTTTGCTCATGCAAGGTCTATGCTCAAATCTATCTGGTCCAAGCATAACAGCCCCAAGGGCAGGCATAAGGCCCTCTCCATGTCCCTTCCCTGCAAATGCCCCAAGGGTAGGCATAAGGCCCTCCTTGATCCCACCATTTCTGCTGGTGGTCTTAGACACCCAGGTGTTAATCAGCAGAGCTTTACATATTTAATGTGATCTTGTCATGCTTAGACTGTGTGATCTTGTAGGTTGACTATTACCCATTTGCTGAGGTGAATAAGTATGAAAGGTGGTGGGGGAGCAGAGATGAATCAGATTGAGGAGTGTAGCAGTGCCATTTTGTGGGTGTGACGCAATCTATGGGTATAGATTGGATATGGAGACCCTCTGGTGTTCAGCTGTTACTCTCAGTAGACAGGAGACTGATAGAAGTCTGATAGGGTTACAAGAAGTCTTGCTACAGCCCTTACTCAGGAATAACAGTGAACCAAATACCACATAGACTAAACGTAGATCTAGTTAGGGAATTCCTACTATGCAAGGCAGTCATATTTATAGGGGAAGGGGAGACTACTATGACCATAACAAGTGATCATAGGTAAAGGGGGGACTGTCCTCTGGGCAAAGGGTACATAGAGATAGGCATGGATGGAGGATGATGGGGATCATACCAGTGGAAAGGGGTGTGATCATAAAGGAAAAATAGTCCTAAGATAAGAGATAAGATTCATATGATTTAATATGGGGCATAGATGCATCACATTCACGTCAGATCCGTGGGCCATTCAGGCAGGGGTGCAGTCTCCTCTAGATGTATGGGTGGTGCCTGGATGTTCCACCATTCTGGGATAAAGTCTCCTAGCAGTTCCTCTCCCCAGGTAGCTCCTGTGGCTTCTCCCTCCCAGAATATTGGTCTTCCATCCTCATTCCCTCTGTAGGTGGCTGTTGTGATGTTTGCATTTAGCCATGGTCTATCCTCTTTATTAGGAAAAGGGGTAGTTCTCCATGGGTAGTCCACCTGATGCATGACAGATGGGAGGAGGTCAATATGGTGATTGTAGGTTCATTTGGGGGGAAGGGTAGTAGTTGCTTCTTCTGAGAATATATTTTGAAATTGTTTGAATTTCTTCAGTAGAGTTACCTCCTCTTTCTGTTCCTTCCATGTAATATCAGTGGAGATCATGAGTTTTTGGATTTCTTCCTGATCAGTACAGCATCTGATCAAGACTTCCTTGTTTGGTTCTTCCACAAGATTGGTAGTTAGGTATTTGATCAAGTACCACTGTTCCTCTGGATTTGGGCTTCTTTTTCCTTCTTTCAGTTCCCTGAGTACCTAGTTGATTTTGGGGTTATGTTGGGCTAACCAGCTCATTCCTAGTATCATGTTGGTTTTCCCACTTTTGATTACTAGGTAGTCTTGCATTTCCCTTTTTCCTCCTATTGAGGTGGTAATAGTGGTTTTGTGAGTGATGTCTCCCCCTTTATTAGAGGTTCCATCTGCATTTACAGCAATCTGTCAGATTTTTAGTCTTGTCAGGGGAAGGTATAGTTTTTGAGCAATGGATTCATTAATGAAGCAATTGGTTGCTCCACTGTCAACAAGGGCTTTGATTTCAGTGGTTCCTGGAAGTATTTGAATGGGGATTGTAATTGACTTTTGTTCTATGGATTGTACATTCCAGGTCATAGGAGAGTGACACACTAACTAAGCTCTTCTCATCAAAAATCCTTGGCTTTCTCTACTCATGCTTGTAGCATTTCCATGCTTATTTTAGCAGCAGTTTCTTCTTCTTCCCCTTGGTAGATCAGATCTTTGTATACTTCTTTAAGGACTTTTATTATATCTTCCTCTTTGATGTCTTTATCTCTGAGAACTTTAATATAATCAGTGATTGCTGATGATGCAGAGGTGGTATTGGAGATTTCCTTAGTTTGTTCCTTCTTTTGGGACTTATTATGAGAAGATGTTCCTGGTCATGGATGGTTCCTAGTAGAGTACCCTACTTTATGGCATATAAAGCAGTGATTTTCCTTTATGTGTTTGGCATGGTTAAATGGAGATAGTTTGATGACATCTACATCCATAGCATTTGGGTTATGTGCTTCTGCTTTGAATTGATTCCCTTTAGATCTCAAACTCTTTTGATCTGCCTCATTTATTTATGGCTAGATTTGATCCATTCTTTGAGGGTTTCCAGCTCTTTGGTTCTGATGACTTTTTCTGCAATCAGAAGATTGAGGCCTCTGACAAACCAATCTGTCAAGGCTGTGTCATCTGTCATCTTTGCTTTTCCTGCATATAGTTGGAAGTCCTGCATATACTCCTGTAACCTCTTGGTCATAGGGAAGGAGTCTTTATCCTTTTGTCATAGAGCAGCTAACTTTCTTTGGTGGTCCAGGTATACTTCTTTGGAAGAGAAGGCTTCAAGGAATTTCTCTTTGAATGTCTTCCAACTCTGGGTGTTGGGGATGGTTTCTTTTTCTTACTGATTGTAGTATGCTTCAGAGAATGTCTTTCCTCTTCCTTTGCTCATTTTATTCAGGGCAGTATTAATTCTGTCCTAATTATAGGTGTAGATATCATCATTCATGAAAAAGTAGTTACTCATGGTCATAATCCACCATGAGGCATCTTCTCCTTCTCCTAAGAAATCTGTCAGTAATCCAGCTTGTTTTTTGCTCATTTTGGTTCTCCCCCTGGATTGAGGTTCTATACCCAGGGCAAAGTTGTCTTCTACTGGGTGTGATATAGCTGTATTAGGTGGGACAGGAGTTGGATTCCTGTTGGCTGTAACAGTTTCTGTGTTAAGAGCCAGAGATGCGGATAGGCTCTGAGAAGGGCAATGATAGGTTCAGGTATTATGGGGTTGGGGGTTGTGATGATAGCTAGGAGTAGTAGAGCTTCCTCTGATTTGAAGTCTTTGAGTTGAATCAGGGATAGGGACATCTTGATAGGATTGGTTGACATTGTTTTCTCCTTCTCCCTCTGAGAGGGGATCAGCTGCAGAGTAAATGGTGTCAGAACTTCCTTAGTGGGGATTGATGCCCACTAAACTCTTCTTGGTAGAACAAGGAGTGAACAATGTTCAACTATATCTTTTGTGATGCGATCTATGGGTATAGATCCAAGACATAAAGTCCAATCAATGTTCAGCTGTTACTCTTCAGTAGACAGGAGACTGATAGAAGTCCAGGATGATTAAGGAAAGTCTTGTACTGTGGCCCTCACTTAGGGATAACAGGAAAACCAAATACCACATAGATTAAATATAGATCTAGTTAAAATTATACTGTACAAGGCTGTCATATTTATAGTGAACAGGGGGTATGGCCACAACCATAAGAAGAGGTTATGGGTAGAGGGGGGACTGTCCATAGGGTCAAGGGTTCTAGAGATAGGCATAGGTGGAGGATAGGTAAGATCACACAGATGGGATATGGTATGATCATAAAGGAAAGATAGTCCATAGATAACAAAGATAAAGGATGAAGGGAAGAAAGCATACTGGTAATGGTATTATGGATGTGATCACATCCATGTAGCATCCATGGGCCACTCTGGCAGGAGTGTTGTCTTCTCCAAGGGCACAGGTGGAGCTTGTTCGTTCCACCACCTGGGTATCTGATCATTTTGGAGTTCCTCTCCCCATGTCACCACTTAGGCTTCTTCTTGCCAGAAAACATGCTGGCCGTCTATACTCCCTCCATAAGCAGCTGTCGAAATGTTGGCATTGAGCCAAGGCCTGTCCCCTTCAGAAGGAAAAGGGGCCACCTTCTGTGGGTAGTCTACATAATGTGTGACAATATTCCTCCTGAAGCAAGAAAGGAATTAGTCCACAACATACACTCCTCCACAGCAGGGGGACATGGGAGACCACATAGAACCAAACCCAAATTGCAAAAATTCTTCATCAGAAACACCCACAAAGGCCCCAAGAACCTCATCCCAATATAACCTCCTTACCAGGAAGCTTCAATGATAGCCTGGGCCCCACAACCATAGTAGGCCTGGGATGCATCACCAGATCTGAAGCATCTATGACCAATGCCCCCACAGTCACTGCTCAGATGAAAAACCAATGACAGTCCCTCAGTAACACACAGCACACACAAACCCATGCATGGCAGCCCAGAGACAGCCATTATGAAGTCCACTTGGCAGAGGATGGACAGATATACTTAGAATAGAGAGAGCTATGCTGCATAGGTTAGGAATTCACACTGGAACACATTGCTGACATCCTCTTCCATGTTAGCCAAATAGACAAGACCTCTTGCCCATCACCAAAGCCATTTGTGCCACACATTTCCTCCTGCATGAACACATAAAGTCCAAAACTGCAGCAAGCATAGTTGTCAGCATCCAAGAATCGGTAGCTCAATCAGTATCCAATCATATAACACAAACCATAGCCAGCCATATAGCAAAGATCATAGAGGCAGTGGAATCAATCAATACAGCTGCCAACTGACTTACCAAGAGCAGCACAGCCAAGATTAGCAGCCAACCAGAGGATGAGGAGGCCCCACAAATGGATGAGCTACTACTCACACAACTAGATGATATCATTACAAAAGCAGAAACCCAAATAGAGCACCTCACTGTGGCAATGAAAGCAATAACAAAACTGATGGACAACCCACACAGTTTACCCATCCACCACACCCAGACAAATCACTGCTCTCCTATCACCAAGACATATGCTCAAGCCACTACAAACATAGGTCCAATCCCACCAGAACATGCTAATACCTTGGTATGCAGTGAGGCCCACCAACAACAATTCACACTAAGATGCAACCCAGAAACAATCAAAAACATGACAGAGAAAGACCTTGTCTCCAAGGCCAACATAGTGATAGCACATAGTGACAACAGCAATGAAACCAACCCAGGCAAATGGATCAAAATAATCAGTGCCTGCAAGATCAAAGAAAACATTATTATCTTTGAAACTAGCACACCAGAGGGGGCCCAATGGGTCAAGGACCCAAAACACCATGTTGTGTTCACTTCTGTATTTGACCCTGACTCATGCCTACTACCTAGGATCAACAAACTAGTGGTAGAATTTGTCCCAACCAGCTTTGACATTACAGACACTGCAGTGATTTGAATGATCGACGCTGACTCAGGCCTGTCAAATGACTGCATCACCTCCTTCACATGGATCAAAGACCTGGCTCACCATCACACCATCCAGAAAGTGGCCCATGTGATGGTACAAGTAAACAATGACAAAGATGCTAACTGATACGGAACATGGGACGTGAAGCCCGAGACGCTCGGCGATTAGCTGATCGAAGGCTCCTGTGGACGGTCCATACTGCAGGCACATGGCGAGGACAGACAGGCGGGTGGCGGCGGCCTCGTGGTAGAGGATTAACCTGTAGTTCAGGGTCTGCCTGAATAGAACTCTCTCGAGCAAGGGGAGTCCATCCACCTTGCAAGGTACAGTGTAAACGCTTCACGTAAGATTGCGCAGAATTTAGCTAGAGAGCTAACTATAATACAAAGGCGCTTATATATGTAAATAGCTGGGGATGGGAATATACTCCTAAGTCGGTCAGGGAATCTGATTAGGAGTAGGCCCTCTCCCAAAAGGGAGTGGGGAATGGAAAGCATCCTGGAAGGAAATGACGTTTAATGTATCATGCACTGCCTACGTAGAAAAGGGAAGGGCAGTGCATGGAACCCGCTCCTAATTGAGGAGAAGGTTCAAACCTAATCTCTAAAGCAGATATGTCAAGCTCGGTGGAAGTGGAGAAGGGGTAACACTGCCTCCAGATGCTGTGTGGAGTGGGTATGGGTGAGGCAGTGACTTGCCATAACTGAGAGTGAGAGTGCGTATCCTAACCGAGAAAGGTGAAAGCCCATCTGGGCGAAGTCTAGGAAAAAAGGGGACAAACAGAAGTAAGGAAAGAAAAGGAAAACAGGGAGAGAGCTCCCTCATAGGAACGGGAATGGCCTTTCAGCCCTGGAGAGGAAGTCAGCGAGCTCCTCGGCATTCCAAGTGAACCACTCGGGGTTCCCTGGCGGAACGTTCTCCTGGTTCTCCGGTAAGGGAGGAGAAGCGCTCCATATCTC
Organism: Austroboletus festivus; assembly: GCA_038088875.1. NCBI lineage: Eukaryota > Fungi > Basidiomycota > Agaricomycetes > Boletales > Boletaceae > Austroboletus > Austroboletus festivus. Next base: position 19,364 of record JBBPJU010000567.1, read on the forward strand.
TAGTGACTCTCCCCACGCTAGCCCGCTTGAGAAGTCCTCGTCTAGGTCCATTGGCTGCCCTTCTGGAAGAAAAAAAAAAGACGGCGCGTCCAACTCGTCGGGGTAGAAAGTTGGAGGCCTCACCCATCGTTCCATAACACCAACTCCATACTATAGAGGGGACTAGCAGTGGAAGGAAAGAAGGTTGATGCACACAAACAGGAATCAGAACTCCTAAGGTGCTACAACTACCAGAAACTCACTGGCCTGGGGCACATAGCCAAGATGTGCTTAAATCTGGCGACATATGGATCATGTGGCAGTCATGAACACACATCAAATGAGTGCACCATAGACAACAGGGAGGACCAATACTGCATAAACTGCATGGCAAAGAGCCACCCATCTTGGGACTGACACTGCCTCAAGTTCAATGAAGAAAAGAGCATATTATCCTGCAAATCTCCATCCTTCCAATACTGCTTCTTCCCCACCATCAACAACCTCTCCACTTGGCAACTTCTCACCAATGCATGCAGAACATCCACCCAGGGCAAGGACACCCTAGATGCCACCCAACAACACCAACAACAAACCTCTGAGGACCTCCCATCCTGCCCCAAAGGCAACCCCAGAGCTACATGAGGAGGATCCAATGCATGCAGCACTTAGAGAACAGGCACCAGGGGCTCTGCCTGACCCAATGGCAATGGCACCCAGCAGAACCCAAACTACATCCCACTAGGCATGAGACCCCAGCTGACCTTAGTGCTCCATGGCCAGGGCAACCTCCACCACTACTTCTCAGCAACAACAAACCAGCAGCCAAATGACACCACCTGTCATGCATCAGGTGGACTACCCTAGGAGAGCCACCCCTTTTCCTCATGAAGGGGACCGCCCTTGGCTCAATGCCAACATTTCCACTGCTGCCTACGGAGGGAACCTAGACATGAGGCATCAATTCTGGAATGGAGAAGCAGAGGGAGCCACCTGGGGAGAGGAACCCCTAGGAGATGCGGTTCCAGGATGGTGGAATGTCCAAGCACCACCTGTCCAACTGGAGGAGACTGCACCCCCGCCAGAGTGGCCTACAGATGAGGCATGGATGTGATCGCATCCATGCCCTACCATTATTTCGGTGCGAACTCTATTTCTTATCTCTGGACTATAGTTTCTTTTTGAATCGCACCCTTTATGCTGGTGCGATCACTTCCTCCTCTACCTATGCTTATCTCTTGTAACCCTTCG
>JBBPJU010000568.1:0-10342 GCA_038088875.1 Austroboletus festivus
AACACTAAAAGTATTTTTATTTTATGTTTATTATTTTATTTTATTTTGTATTTCTCATGTCTTACATACCACGTGGAAATCTGATGTCTTCTTCCTTCTGCCACGCGCTCTGCACGTGTACCCACGTGTTATACCCCTCACGCGATTCATATTTCCCTCACTCAGATCAACGTGTCCGTCTCATTCTTGTACCCTCGGAAATGAATCATGCGTGTCCACCCTCCCATGATCTCTGGTTGCCACGCCATTGGAACCAATATAATCATACACACTTGATTTCATTTTTGCATACAACCTTCAGTGGCCTGATGGCGTAGTTGGTTATCGCATCTGTCTAACACACAGAAGGTCTCCTGTTCGAGCCAGGGTCAGGTCATCTTTTTCCATCGCAATCTAAATCTATAACTCGATCACTACACCTGTCATGGTTAGACCAGTTCCATGACCAGCTACATCCACGAATTGCCAACCACCGGTGCGATCTCTTTTTCAAACTTTGTTCTCGACACCACAGAGGGGAATGAGTACACGTCCTGCATTGCAGAAGTAACTCAAGCCAGAGCCAACTTGAGGGCCGTACTCAAACAGTCTCGGCGGGTCGATGGCCAAGACAGAGACTATCTCCGCATCGTCAAGGTACATCCTCCGACTGCGCAATTTGTCCGTGCACACTACCAACTCGATAGGTCATTGATGACTACATCCCCCATTTGCGTGGCATCATCGCATGCGTCCAGTCTGGCGAGTTGCAACTCAAGTACGAGCCTGGTGAGCTTATCCGTCCCCTTTCCACTGACGCAAGTATGCGATCGAGGGTTCTACTCCATCCATCCTTCCGATCTTCCTTGACACGTTCATTCAGTGTTCTCCTGGAGAACGACCCTTTCTGCTACATTATTTAAAACCTCCCCACGTCTCCGGCTACCATCCCTAGAGGCCGACCTCGCAAGTACCCTCCTCACCTACGCTATGGCCCTCTCAAACTTTTCCCGCTCTGTGGTCACATCGCTCGGCGCATACGAATACGAACGCGCGATAAGTGACAGGGATAGAAAGGAAAAGGACGAGAAACTCAATTTTGGAGTAACGCTTCTCTGTAAAGCGAGCGGACTATTTTCAGCCATCAGCGATGGTGTACTGTGCGAGCTGGACAAGATGGAGACTGCAGGAGGCTGGGTGAGGCCGCCAGATTTATCCAAAGAGGTCAATGTGGCATTAGCAAAGTCAGTCATCCGTTCATAGCGGTGTCACCGTTGATGACGGTCTTATTCAACCATATACGACAGGATGGTGCTCGCAGATGCGCAGTCCCTTGCCATTCGAAAACTCCTCTCCAGGGCAGCATTCGAGAGCACCTTTTCTCCTGGTCCTCCTCTCCCCAAGTCACACCCCTCCATTCCTTTACTAGCGAAACTCCATCTCGATTGCGCAACACTCTATTCGTCTGCTCGGACGTTGGCCATGGCACCCTCCACATCCAACGTTTTATCGGGACTCAGGGCTAATTTTAGGTCGACATCCAAATCTCAAGGGGATAGCGGGGGAAGTTCAGGGGAAGTGTCTGCCGACTTGCTCAAGTACCTTGACAAGGAAAGTAGGTTCCACGCCGCAATTGCACACAAGTGGCTAGGAGTGGATGCAGGCGAGGCTGCACAACGCGGTAAAGGAGGGGAGGCAGTAGCATTCCTGAGATGGGCTCAACAGGAGCTCGAAGATCTCCAGACCTCACGACTTGGAAGGGGGCTGGGGATTGGGCGGGATGGGGTCAAGGACCGAGATCAGGACAGTAAACGACGACAAGACAGGAGAGCAAGGACGGAGAAGGAATTAATGTCTGTGAAAGTATTTCTGGAGCACTATACGAGGATAAATGACTCAGTAGGTCCAGGTTTTTAGTATTTGACTCGGATGAGATTAATTCTAATTCACCTCTTATTTCGCGTCCGATTGTCCAGCTCACCTTTGATCCGATACCAAAGCAATCGGAGTTACAAGCGCGTGTACCCGAGGGAAAAATGGCGATTGCTGCGAAAACATATATACTTCCCGATCCGGCATTCGGGCCTGGTTCGAAGGGCTACCGTATGCGAGTTCAAGCAAAGGTCCAGAAGACTGATGCATTGGGTTTAGAAGCCTTACGCATTGGCGATCAATCGAACGATAATGATCGTGGTACGATGGATGATGACAGCAGTGACGATGATAACAATACAGAAGAAGTATCCACTCCTTCACGTACATACGTTGGAGCCGGGTCATATTTCTAGATTCCCTGGGTTTTCAGCTTATGAACACATACACTAGCGTAAACGTGAAATGATAATGACCATGTTCGATTATTCGTAAGGAGGGAGACCCCATTCCTCGGGCTTGAAATCTTCAATGGACCGTAACGTCTGGTCTGGTATATGTTTTCCTGAATATCGTACGGTCAACAAGTTCGGATCAGGGACCCATATCACTAGAGCTTGATCAATACTACCTGTCTTTAACATCCAAAGAAGGTTCGCACCAGACATTCCAGCTCTTTTCCCAGCCTCGACCCCTGGAATCGCGTCCTCAAACACCAGTCCCCTGCCTCTCTCCAAGGCATGCTCGGGGCCCACGTCTCCTTCCCCATCACCGACGTCCTTGTCCAGCTTTTCTCGGGCAGCAAAGAGGAAGATATACGGCTCTGGCTTTCCGGTAGTCTTTCCAGTGACATCATCCCCACAGACAACCATCTCCCGCCCAGCCTCTATGCCGCACCCAAAATAACCGAAGATCTCCTCGTGCAGATGAGCTGATTTGAGCAAAAAGTTGCGCCGCTTGGATGACGTGGCGACCGCAATCGGGACCTTATGTTTCGCAAGGTGCGCGACAAGCTTTGTGACGCCTGGAAGCGGACTAACAGTTGGCCAGAGACGGTCCTGTCTCGTCGTGCGCTGCATGATGTATTCTTCTTTTGTGAGGGCAATGCCAGGGAAGAAGGAGAGGAGGTGGCCGGCTGCTTCGTGTTCCACTTGTAGCGGGAGAGAAATCAGACCGGAGACCGCAGACGAGGACAGGGACAGACCTTTACCCATGAGACCTGCTTTGATCTCCCAGGTCATTTCCGCTCCATAGGGTGCGAGGATATCATCTGTCTGTGCGATTAATAGACAGGAACGACGCGCGTGCGGTGCGTACTTGTTACTCGGGTATACACCGATTCGGTGTCGATCAACAGCCCTGTCCAGAGAGGCTTGGTTGTCAAGTCATTGAGAAGAACGGTGTGATCAGATACCATCCATGTCAAATATCACGTATTCTATTCGAGGCCTGGTTGACATCTTGGATTGCTACCAACAGTTAGGAGATGGCTGTTGAAACGTTGATAGTTGGAGTGAGGCATTAGACAGCCATTTCACGATTGTTCATTATCATCCTGTACCTACGCGAACGCAGCTAATGATATAGTTGTTTATAACATAGCTTCTGTCAGTGCATCATAACCATACAGTTAAATACGCGACAGCTTCTTCCGGTCTTTGGTAGTACTAGGGAGTCAAAGTTCCGTCTTCGACTGTTCCCGTGGTTGTCCGCCATGTTTCAGCCCTCCGAGATGGTTTTCACCAGATTCATAACCTCAAAAGGATGATATGCTAGCCAGCTGGCGAATATCAGCCGCCTCAAACTCGGATTGGCCATGAGATGAACAGATTCTTCACCAAAGGAAGATGCTTTACCAATCCGCACTACACTTTATTAGGTTGTCCATGTCAGTTGATCTCTTTTTAGCTCCACGCCCTCGTGAAACTTATGACAGATTTAATTCAACGAAGTTCTCTTGTTTTATCACCTGATGGAAGGCGGCCGTCCCACCCTCTGAGTACTTAAGAGCGACGCTATGCCGCTGATGGAGTTTCTGCTAGTTCCAGGCTTGTCTGCACCTCTCGGGATCAACAAGGGCGATGGCGTTGCTTTTTGTGCTCGTCCTCCTGTTAGTTGCGACTTTATCATCGGCGTCATTGAGGCCTCACGCTGATCGAAAACTCTACAAATTCGTGAGAAAAGACACAGATGGCATTGTAGATGCGATATTCCCTGATGCCTCTAGCATCATCTGACGTTTTATACTAGGTTACATGGGACGAATACTCTGTCATGATTAATGGGGAACGTGTATTCCTATTCAGCGGGGAAATGCATCCGTATAGGTATACCGCACTCACATCTGTACGATGTCTGCAATGCTCACGCTTCATTCCAAGGATGCCAGTCCAGTCACTTCACTTGGATCTATTTCAAAAAATCAAGTCCATGGGATTTAATACAGTTTCGTTCTATGTGTTCTGGGGTATCGTAGAACCTAAGCGGGGTGAAGTCTTTTTTGAAGGATTCAGGGATTTGCAGCCCTGGTTTGATGCCGCAAAGCAGGCTGGCGTTTACCTTATGGCGAGACCTGGTAGGTATTGCTCTGAGTAGATGTCACTGTGAAATATCTAACTTTGTTAACAAAGGTCCATACATCAACGCTGAGACCACAGCCGGTGGCTTCCCTGGCTGGGGTACGTATACACCGGGCTTGTGGCGGACGTCCAACACGACCTACTTTGAGGCGTGGCAAAACTATGTTTCGACGATCGGAAGCATCCTTGCTGAAAACCAGATCACGAAAGGTGGCCCTGTTATCCTAGTCCAGGTATCTCTTCCGTTCGTCGGCAAAATTACCTGGGCTGATATCATTCCGACTAGACTGAAAATGAGTACTCTAATTTCGCTCCAGGTTATTCGGAGGATTTCGTGTATGAAACTCAGCTACTGACCGCATGGGTGTGCACGGATTTGTCTTGCATGCGATCTTGCAGCTGATCTGTGCTGTATCCTAGCGGGATGCTGGAATCACAGTTCCTATTACATTCAACGACGTGCATCCTTCTGGTCATTACTTGGGCGTCAACCTCTGGGGTGAATCTTATTTGAAATCATAGCGCTCGATCTCATTTTCTCGCTTTTCCAGGTTATGACTCTTACCCAAATGGCTTCGACTGTTCCCATCCAGACACCTGGACTTCAGACGGTGTTCCGTGAGTTTCCCGTGCCAGAAGAAAGTCGCATGATTTTCATGCTTCTATCATGTAGCTCTTTTTGGAGTGCACATATGGAGTATAACCCGACAGAGCCTAACAATGTGTATGAGTACCAGGGAGGTTCTTTCGATGGATGGTACGTCATTTACAGTGCCATAGATCATGCATTCATCCTGACTTGTTCCATAGGGGTGGCTCTGGTTATGAGTCTTGCGCAATACTCACTGGTTCCGGTTTCGAGCGAGGCAAGTGGCGATGTTGTATTATACATTGAGTGGAGTAGGACTATTCTACAACAGTCTTTTACAAGAACGAGCTAGCCATGTCGACTGCCTACCTCAACCTATATATGGTCTATGGCGGCACGAATTGGGGTGGTATTGCCTACCCCGGAGTGTATACATCCTATGACTACGTACGTATCTTCGGGCCTATGTTGATCTTGGTTCATCACCTACCCGAAACACAGGGCGCTGCCATCGCTGAAGATCGTACACTCCGTGAAAAATACTACGAACTCAAACTACAAGCTAACTTCCTCCGCGTCAGCCCTGCCTATCTTACAACGCGCCCAATGAACTTGGGCTTCAATCAGGGGGCATTCACAGGCAACGCTGGACTAGTGACGACTCAAATCTTGGATGTTGTTGGTAATGTAACCGGATTCTATATCATCAGGTGAGTGTTTTCTTGTCTTTTCCTTTTCTCCCCGTGTCTACCGCGACATGTGTTGTACTCATTCCCGATGATCGAAAGGCAATATGTTGCATCTTCGAATAGTTTGGAGACGTACACGCTCACCCTGCCAACGAGCACCGGGGATGTAACTATTCCCCAGCTAGGTGGACGCCTCACTCTCGATGGTAGGGATTCGAAGATTTATGTTGTTGACTACATTGCCGGTTCTAGCCACTTGCTGTACTCTACCGCAGAAATCATGACCTGGCACGTGGTAGCGTTTTCGTTGTGTAGCCCTACGCTGACAAGTATAACGCGATCAGGGCAACTATTGACGACCGCGACGTCATTATTATCTACGGAAACGCTGGCGAGCATCACGAAACGGCGTTCAAGTTTGACTCCAACCCTCCCAGCGCCAAAGTCGTGTCGGGCGCACAATCTATCAAGACTGGGGCATTAAACTTGACGAATCTCGTCATTCAGTACATTACATCGGGTCAGACAGTTGTAGAGGTTGGGAACAATGTTTTATTATATATCTTGGGTAAGGTTACCTTTACTGAAAGAATCAGTTGTTTTGACTGGCATCAGACCGTAGCAATGCCTACGAGTTTTGGGTGATGTACCCCCCATCCTCTGGTTCTTTCGCGAACTACGGTACCGCGAATCCCATCCTCATTAAAGGGGGGTACCTCATTCGCTCTGTTCAGATTTCTGGTAGCACGCTTGAGATCATGGGTGATTTGAACAGCACAACATCGTTTGAGATCATTGCTCCTGCAGCATCGTCTGGGCGGGTGACCTTCAACGGCTCACCGTTGACGCTAGTGACTACTAGTTATGGCACGTTGACTTCGTCGAGGAGCATCTCGTTGCCTTCTGTCCAGCTTCCGGTTCTCGCAAACTTGACATGGGTAACTGCGTATTACCCCGCTCGCTCTATCTTAGCTAACGAGTTTCAAAGAAAACGGCGAACTCACTCCCTGAAATTGGTTCAGCTTATGACGACTCTCTTTGGACGACGGCAAACCACACCACCACCGTCAACCCCACTCCACCTAGCACACCTGTCGTGCTCTACGCTGGTGACTATGGATATCACACTGGCAACATCCTTTGGCGAGCACACTTCTTGTCCACCGGCCTCGAAACCGGGATCATACTCAACCTGCAAGGTGGAAGTGCGTTTGGCTACTCTGTATGGCTCGATCAGACATACTTGGACTCTTGGGTTGGCGATGCTGTACATTCCAGTTATGAGGGTACATTCAACTTCACTGGAAGCGGGAGTCTCATGAACGGCAGAGAATACGTTATTACGATCCTGCAAGATCATATGGGCTATGAGGAAGACGTGCCAGCGAGCGACGAGTTCAAAACTCCGAGAGGAATCTTGAGTTACTCCTTCATCGGGGGGTCGAGCACGAACGTCAGCATCTGGAAGGTAGCAGGAAATCTCGGAGGGGAGGATGTGAGCTCGTCGCTTTCTGTTCTCCTGATGGATCGAATGACTCGAGTCCTTCTCACGTCGCTAGTACGTGGACACGACACGTGGACCATTCAATGAAGGCGGGTTATACGGCGAACGAATGGGTGGGTGTGAACCTCTTGTATCATCTTTTTATTGATGAGACCGCAAGGATGGCATCTCCCCGGATTCCCGGATGAGAACTGGGCTGAAGGTTTGCCCACTACTGGAATCACCGAAGCGGGCGTCGGCTTTTACAGGTCTGATCTGAAGCGCTGATATAGCCCTCAGGAACTGATGGATATGCATCTGCACAGGACGACCTTCATGCTCGATATTCCCGCTGGCGTCGACTACCCGATGGCGCTTGTCGTGTCGAATATCACAGCGTACCCTTATTTCCGCTCTCAGGTAACAACTGCCATCGGCTTTTCATCTTGTCACGTCATAACTTATCTTTTACTGCCTCAGTTATACGTCAATGGTTACCAGTTTGGCAAATACAGTAGGTCTCATTATTCTTCATATTCCCATCATCTGTACTAACATATGTATGCAGTCAACAACATCGGCCCCCAGGTCTCCTTCCCAGTCCGTACGTACATTACAATTGTTTCTGCTTTAGTGCGCCCAGGGTACTGACGCTACGTCTGCGCTTCCCTAGCTCAAGGCATCCTGAATTACAATGGCCTCAATACCCTCGCCGTTTCGTTGTGGGCTCAGCATGCAGACGGTGCAAGACTAGGTTCGCTAGCGCTAAAGACGACGGCATTGGTGCAAACAAGCATGTCACCTATTGTAAACCAGCCTATGCCAGACTGGACGCCGAGAACCGCGACGTGATATCCGGGTGCAATAGTCGTGAATATATGACACACGGATAGAACAGAAATGAACTTGGGGTGTTGTTACGGATCAGGTCGGACGAGGTCTTGTAAGTGACTTGGTGTACCATATTAAACGATACTCAGGTCCGGACATCTTGAGATGATCTTGTTAATGTAAATTGCCATACATATTTCACGCCCGCCTACTAAGAATCTGTCAGCCCCAGATTTGTTCTCCTCTTTTAATCTGTCAGTGTCCATGGTTACCCTCCGTTCGGCGACAAGCCCGAGTGTTGGGGGCAGGCACTCGTTGAGTTGGACATGCATGCGTATTATCACTGGTTCGACTATCGTAAATGATCCACAAGAACTGGATACGGTGTATAGGCGGCAGGGCTACGAGGGAGGGGTTTTCAATTAAGAAGTGACAGAAGGCACATGGCGGGTCAGAAAATCACTGCCGTTACAATATACGATGTGGCCTTTCTCTGTTCGGCCGAAATCAGCTGTACTAGCTTGCGCTCTGCCAAGATGCAAGATAACACGATTAGATCTCTCAGCTCGGCCACTTGGGGTTTGATGGTAAGATGTGCGGGTCGCGTCATGTGGTCCGAGTTGTCCCAACGACTCTTGGACTTGGAGAACCATGCGACAATGTCGTCGGGACGGGTAGACTCGCACAACTGTACATGTCCGTTGGCCGGCACGGATAAGACGTGGAAAAGACATCAAGGACGCACCACGAGTTGCTTTAGAATGTTACTTCTCCATTCGAATCGTCGACCCCGCACATGAAATACCAAGGGACTGTCGTGCTTCTCTCAGTCCAATGTGCCTGGTAGTAGTAGTGCAAGGGCGAGATGAGACCTACAAAGGTACCAACATGGGTGCTTTCAGCCAGTGTCCGAGACACATCGGTCTGAAACCTGGAAACGTGATTTGGTCCCATAGAAACATTCTGCGCGTGACGGTCGCGAGCAAACAATCTCCCGCGTACACCGCGGTTATGTTGCCGATCGTGTGTACGGTATAGCTCGGTGAGTGGGTGCCGTGGATGCGCAGAGTTGTGTTCTGCATATCATCGCCGTCAAATGCAATGATGACATTCTCCGCTGGGAGAGCAGGGTCGGACAAGTCGGTGAGGGTAAGTTGCGAATCCATGGGGCAAGTATGATGGCTCGGTGCACCACGGATGCCAGTTGGTTTTTTATGCATATCACTATTGCCGCCGGTCGGTGGGCCAAGCGATAGTAATATTCGTATATCGAGCAGATCGCAGAACGAGATGATTTGAGAGTCGAGGGTGGCAGATATGTTTCATGCTTGGCATGTTGAAAGTCTCCTGAATGGACAGATCTCTAGGTGCCGGAACTAACGGCCGATGAATTCATCAACTTATAAGGCAAGTTACCATGAAACGGGCCCTATCATTGTCAGCGAGCTCTGAATGGGCCAGGCACAACGTGTCAGATTTGAGGGGGGGATGCAAACGGGCCGGAAGTGAATTCACGTCATGGATTGTACAGATACAGAGTCCCAGGTGCGTTAAATCAAAAGGGAGTGAAGTGCGGAGAGGTATAATACACAGATGCGCAAGTGAATGTCACCTCAGCGATACTTAACCGCACATGCCCTCGTCTATAACGACACCACAACGTTGACATTGCACTCGGCGATCCAGAAGACAGAGGCCAATTCCTAGAGGGAACCATACTATAGCTGCCAAGATGCCTGAAACAACATGAGCGTGTCCTCATTCCGAAGTGAAGGACACTCACCGAGGAAACCAAACTTCGCTTGTGGTACGTGTCCACCCTGTTGTAAGCACAGCATTTCAGGATGGTCCGGCGGTAAAAACGTTGATAGAGATTCCCCAGTTTCGGGGTTCTGATAGTGGTAAACTCTAGGCTGTGGCATTAAAGGAACCGCTGAAACATGGAGTGCTACGACGGGTGGCGACGAGGGACCTTCAGGCGCTGGCCCCTTGCGTTGCTGTTTGTCGGCTGGCACTTTCTTCCATCAGACTGTATTCTGCAATATGCGAGAAAGCTACTCACTATCGCTCGATCCTGATGCAGCGACAGACTCATAAGCGGGTGGATTATCAGTGTACTGAGTCTATTGGGAGTGCAAGAGCAACATTAGTGAATGACAATAGCGATCCAAAGCACATACCATGTTTGAACTGGGGTCGATGATCATCTGGGGGGCGTCGATTCTTCAAATACGTGGACAAGCTGCTGCGCGAAGCTGCGGTAACTTTGGGAGACGATCACGTGGTACAGCATCAGAGGAGAATGTTTGTCTATGTTGAC
>JBBPJU010000568.1:10442-20590 GCA_038088875.1 Austroboletus festivus
GGGTCGATGATCATCTGGGGGGCGTCGATTCTTCAAATACGTGGACAAGCTGCTGCGCGAAGCTGCGGTAACTTTGGGAGACGATCACGTGGTACAGCATCAGAGGAGAATGTTTGTCTATGTTGACCCATAATTCGATCGGTCGGGGTTGCCTTTTCCGAACGCTTTAGACCTTTGCGCGTCTTTTTTTTTTTCTTGTTCTTCTATTCATTCCCTTTGAGATCGCCTACAGACGGACATCTTCGACATGGACGGCACTCTTAGTTCAAATGATGCATCATCAGAGACGATGACATCTAGAGACTAGTTCGCTCATATCCGCGTTTTCCTCTATTCGATTCTGATATCTACTCGTTCAGCTATGCCGATTCTTACGCGCATTTTGGTCAGACATCCCCATGCAAATACGCCTTCTTTGTCTTATACGTTACATTTTATTAAACAGGAATTCACGAAGAGATGTTGAAAGATAGCGTCCGGACTGGGTCATATCGTTTAGCGATTGTGAATAACGGACATCTGTTCAAAGGAAAGGTCGTCCTCGATGTTGGTTGTGGAACTGGTATCCTCAGTATGTTTGCTGCCAGGGCCGGGGCAGTTCATGTCGTCGGTGTAAGCACTTGATCGATCTTAGCGCTAGAGCCGTCTGATCATCAGACGACACTAGATCGACATGTCAAACATCATCGATCAAGCTCAAAAAATAATAGAAGTTAATGGATTCAAAGATAGTACGTATCTCCTTGCATTCATACCCAATATAGACTCCTCAACTCGACATCCACGACTAGCTATCACCCTTGTCAAGGGAAAGCTTGAAGACGTTGAGTTGCCGATAACACAGTTTGATATCATCATCTCTGAGTGGATGGGTTATTTCCTGCTTTACGAATCCATGCTCGATACAGTCCTGCTTGCTCGAGACAAGTATTTGAAACCTGGTGGACTCATGTTCCCCGACAATGCAAGGTTGTATCTAGGGGCAATCGAAGACCAAGATTACAAGGAGGAGAAGATAAACTGTACGTCGATATGTCCATGCTGTTCATCCCAGCTCACCTACTTGCACTAGTCTGGGACAATGTTTATGGATTCGACTACTCCTGCATCAAGGATATCGCACTGCGGGAGCCACTGGTCGACACCGTCGAACTCAAATCCGTGGTCACCGATCCGTTTATGCTAAAAGTTGGCTGGTTATCTACTCAACGTTGTCGAAACTGATCGGGACCACTCACAGCATATCAACTTGATCACGGCTAAAAAGGAAGACCTGACTTTTACTACGCCATTTACGCTCACTGCGACTCGCAATGATTGTATATCATCTCAGCTTTCACGTATCTCTCCTTTCTGACTATCAACGTTTAGACATTCATGCATTCCTAGCGTGGTTCGACATATCGTTCGACTGCACACACAAAAAGATTCAATTCTCGACGGGACCACATGCACAATATACGCACTGGAAGTGAGTGTCATCCCATCCTTTCGTTGGCGTTTGTCGCATACTGCCCCCATCCGACATGGCGCTCATGGGTTGTGTTCAGACAAACCGTGTTCTACACACCTTCTACGATCACTATCTCTGAGGGCGAACAAATACATGGGATTCTTTCGTGTGCGCCTAATATGCGGAACAATCGTGACTTAGATATAACCATTGAGTACACTGCAGGCGGAGAAACTACAAAAATAGATTATAGAATGTTCGTAGCCGCCTACGACGTCCATTGAATCACACTGATCGGTTGTCAGGTCGTAATCGACCACTCTCCATTTTCTTTATCTATTCATCTCGAAACTGTATACCACCTATTCATATGTGCGCTACCGGCATATATGCTCTCATGACACCCGCATTCAATCGGGTTGATCGAACAGGTATTAGACGAGTGCATACACTGGTTATCTTGACTGTGCAGCTTTGCTGAAAAGGATCTTACACCCTGTAGTCATCCTATGATTCTGAACGCGAAAGATCTAGCGAGTGAGGATCCGGAGGGTTGAATGTACACTGCACTGCATACACGATGATTATATCATTGTCACAATTTGAACATGCTCGTCGCCCAGCGCTCAAGAGCGTCGTTGTATTCCTGGGGCTTTTCCAGCTGCGGCCAGTGCCCCACCTCAAATTCTACAATCGTTAATCCACCCTTGGCAAACTTTTCAATCTCCGTGATTGCAAACTCGCGGAAGCAAACATAATCACGTTTGGCAACAGCCATGAAAGCCGGTTTCTTAATCTTGATATCGTCTTCGGATACCGCTTCACCAGAAAGTTACTCCGTGTTGGAAAGAGAACGGATGGTAGGACGTACTCGCTTGGATACCGTTGTTGATCCCCCGAAGGTTACTTCTGTACCAGTTGAGAGGACTGTTCAGCCCACCCTGCAAAAGGGATGTCTTGATGTGCTCATAGTGCTTGATTACTAAGCCTTTCTCTGCATTGGCGACATGATGTGGTGCACACATACCTCGGCTGTCAGGTAGGGTGCTCTTGGAAGTCTCCTTTTCTGTCTGACGAACATCTCCAATTCCCCGGGCAAATTCATGTACGTCTTCCATGTTTCAGGATCAGCGGGATACAGAATATCTAGCAGCGAGTCGATCTGGTTATGTTTTACACACGGGTTGGTAAGGACGACAGGCACACGCTCACGTTAGCCTCGATCAGGTGGGCGGCCTCGTCTCGACCGAAAAACGTCCAATATCCCATCAAAGGGCGACCATACCGTTGCCTCTGGAACTCGAGGATGATCTCGATCGGCGGAAAATCGGAGGGCGGGTAATATGTGACGGCGGTAAACGCAAAGCCGATGAATCTATCCGAATGCTTTACGGAGAGCATGCTCGCGACAGGCGAACCCCTGGGGATTTGAATCGGAGTATGTCAGCGAAATCAGACAGACGAGTCGATACGTGCCAGTCATGTCCGACAGCGATTACGTTCTTGACGCCCTCCTCGTCCAGGATTTCTACCAGATCCTGAGCTACCGCGGTGTGCCGGAAGTCGACAGGATTGGTGGATTTGGGTACTGTCCGTCCAAGACCGAGGAGATCCGGGACTACCAAGCCATACCCCCTTGGCTGGAAATAATTGATCTGATGGTACCAATCATACGACGTTGACGGAAAACCGTGGATGAACAAAAAGGTAGGCTTTCCGGGGAGAGCCTCGGAAAAGAGATAATGATAGTCAAAGTTTCTGCTGGTTTTCTTGGTCTTGGATTGCACCTGGTCCATGACGAAAATTTTGGGCGAGGAAGGTGACCACTTGCTACGCTAGTCTTTTATATTGCGTGGTTGCCCGCCGACTCCGATCGCATGCACTAATTGTAGCCGGTCCAATCCTCATTGGGTTCAAATTAAACGCCCACCGATCTGGTCCCTTACGGCCTGAAGCCGGCCTTTCTCGCCATCGGATCACCTTGCGGTGCAGCAAAATCCACCTTATCAAGCTCACCGATCAAAACATGATGCACTAGGCGTCGGCGCACCATCCAACGTCCTGGCTCCGATTTCTCGGAGGCGCCACTCATTGATCAGCTACAATCGCCTGTCACCGCCGAGAATAGAATAATTGTTATACATAACATATATAAATCGACAGATCTACGTACAATATTTACACTGACAACGTCTGATCACCTCGAGTTCTTTGTGTGATACCCATTGCCAGGCACTCGCGTCCAATCATCTACATAGTAGGAAGCGCACTCCCCAGTCTACGCCAGGGCCATCACATTGATCCAGGAACCTAGCAAATCACACTCATAATCAATCATTCCGCGTCGAGCAAGCTACAAAATGTGGGAGTGGGGCGATATCTTATCAAAGAACGGGATTCAAGCAGAAATCAGTTATCTTGCGCAACCAACTCTTTGAGTGCGCCTGGAGACGTCCGTGGGACAATTCTACATGGGAAAGGTTTCGGCCGCCTGTCCGTCCTCGGATCGTGAAGGAGGGCCGTGCAACAAAAGAGAGAAGCACTCACGATGTCAACCCAGAGGTAAACTGGGGCGAGAAGTTGATCTCGCTTCCTTCTTCATCTCGCTCTTTCAAAAATTCAAAGGCTGCGAGCATCGACGCAGCGGCAATCCACAACGACGCATTGGCAACATACCGCCCAGGACATATCCTGAGATAATTGTCAGTTTGGTCCAACCACAGGATGCTCTTGTCTACCTTCGTCCGAAACCAAAGGTGAACGAGGTGTCGCCTTCGGTAAGTGTCCCATCTTCCTGGATAAATCGCTCCGGCTTGAATTCGAATGGTTCGCAGTAAGTTTCCTCGTCATGAGCAAGTCCCCTACATAGATTGTTAGGACTGAGTAGGTCCAATGAGACACAAGTAAAGTTGAGCGTACCACATATTGATCAATACCGTTGTCCCTATACCAAATAGCTAACATCGGTAAAGAAGTAACACACGATCAAGGGCGAACCTTTCGGGACATAGAAACCTTCGTACACATCTTCCGCCTTAGTTGAATGAGGTATTCCTGCTCTTAGAGTTGGTATGGATCAAAAAGTAATGTTACAGCTTACCCAGCGGACCAACAGGATGCCATCTCAAGGTCTCCCGCAAGAAAGCCTCGACGAAGGGCAACAATGGCCTGTCGCTGAAATCCGGCAATCGACGAGAACCTACTACAGCATCTATCTCCTTCTGTGCCTTTCTCTGCGCCTCAGGGAACAGGACCATGGCAAGGATAAACACTTCCAAAGCACCGGATGTCTGTATTGTTGTTCATCTGTGTTTTTCGAAAACGCCTCAATGACAAAGCGCACAGTTTCTGAACCACCTGTATAAAATATGGGCTAAGGTGGATTATATAATTTCTTTACGGGTGCTTACCGCCATATGCACCCGAAGACGCACACCTGATGACATGTGTGACTTCTGGCAAGTCCCCATTACTGTCATTTCTCCTGACAGCATTACTAATCATAGAAGGTGCAGTTGCTCCAGATGCCTTGGGTAGTTTTCAGATCACTAATCAATCGCGAGACAACAGGAGGTGCGTGCCATTTGTCTCAACGCCAGGTCAAAAAGGACTTGACGAAATCCAGTTGCGTAACGTGTCGCCTCGGCGGCTTCTGTTTTGAACGAGCCAGGCATCCATGCAGGTAGTTTCAGAACTTAATTTTTTTAAAAAAGGCTCAATCACAAGATAATTATCTGATGAATTCTTACGGAATGGAAGCATTCTCAGTAAAGCAGCTCTCTTTGGATCGATGGCCTTGGAAATAGCTTTCATACCCCGCTCAGCATACTCGACGTAAGGGTCGTTGGTCGGTTCCGTGTTATATCCATACACAATTGACATGATGACTGATGTAGAGTAACTAAAATTGGATGATAATTGGCGGAGAACTCCTAAGCAAAGACGAGACGAACGTGTGAAGGTGCACAAAAAAATGTTTCGGATCGTCGGCAAGATTGACGATCAGCTGGTGAGCCTTTGCACGTTGCATCGGCCGATAACTCGTGGCAGCTTCGGAGTTCATTGTTTGGTGGTAAATTCGGCGATGAAGACGCCACGTGTCTCCATAAGGCATGAGAACGGTACCGTCCGCAATTCCGTACCTACGAGCATTAACGTATTTTAAAAAAGTGCAATGGCGAGAAAAGCAGCCCACGGTACTGCTGTTGCAAAATTTGGTCGATCCGAGTAGATGTTAGATCGAGCTTCGAGCAGCTCACGAGCCACCTTTGCGGAGTTTATTATTAGTACGGTCGTGTTAAACAAACGTGCATAGACAATGTCGCCTGGGGTAGATGGATTAAATGGCAAGATGACGATGAGAATAGTACGAACCATATAATTTACGCCATTGAAAGTAAGTAAACCATGGCTGAGAAGCATCGATGTCTAGTACTGCTCCCACCACGGGAAGGCCTGTCGGTCCTGGAGGGAGGGAAACATTGCTTGGGCGGCCACTGGTCCATCTACGTTTGGCGATGTACAGTGCTATGATCGATATGATGAAAAAGTCACGAATCATCATCGCCATAGTAGGGGAATGTGGGCTATCAAAATCAAAAGTCCTAGTTAAGTTAGGGATCGGAGTGGTCAACAGTTAAGAACGACAGGTACAGCCACGACTCTTTGAGGTTCACCCTTTTTTCGGTGTGTAACCGTATCATAGTTTGGAATCAGAGGAAAGTAATTAAACAACATCAGTAAACCAAGGATCATGGGGGCGTCGATGCTACAGCTACGGTAGTTGGTTCTGAAAGCTGGAGAAAACGTTCATGACAAAAATGTTAGTTAGCGGGCCATGCCCTGCAATTCCAACCATCCAAGCATGGCGAAACGCTACTATTGAAACATCCATGTTCACCGACTCGGGTCCAGGACATTAGTGATATAGTAAGGTCACAGTCAACAGCCTAGTGAGATGCAATCCTAGAATGGCAAGTGTTATTGTTGTAGCAGAGAACAATGAGTTTTATTCCTGACACTGCCAGGAGCTGTCAAGAATACAAAGGCGGGAATGGATTTCTATTACCTGGTGGGCCGCTTCTTTCTTTCCTCTCCTCGTCTACGTACTCATCTTATTGCTCGACGTCGCAGGCCGACCCAGGCTCATGTCGCAGACACTCACATACCCGGATCGTGACAGTGTCTCGAATTTGCACGCTTTTTCTACGTCACTCAGACCATACCTCCAACTTCCACACATTCTCTCTCTTACATGGCTGGCCTATCCCATCATCTCCTTGGTATTCGTCATCTTTCGGCTACAGCTTTCCGCGGCTGGAGCACAATCGTCCGTTAACAATGCGAAAGATGACTTCCTTACAGCTTGCCAGGCTGCTGAACACGCCGCAACTTCTGCTGCCAGTATACCACGCTATTTGGCTATTGCCACCAATCAACAGTTCGCAGACGCGGCTAATGGTACCATGGACGGTGCCCGTGAAGCTCTCATTCTGGCGTTGACCTGCATGGAGGCAATCATCAACTTCCTCATCACCATCTACCGTTCCACATTCCTTTGTTTCCTTGAGCTTGTTGTCGGTGGTGGATTGGATCTTCTCATAAGTGCGGTTCAAGATGTACGTCCCAGGCACTGCCAATGTTACCTGGATCTCATAAATCTCTTCAGATCACTTCGTTTGTGCAAAGTAGTTTGAATAGCATTGTCTCGGGTCTCAAGAGCGATGCTACTGCGGTCAACTCCGCCATTCAGACCGCTGTTAACGCTGTAAATTCGGTCAATCCTTTTGGCAAAATCCAAGCGCCTCAGTTTAATATCACTAAACTCGATGAAATTTCGAGCATCACCATCCCCGACGACTTCGCAAACGCTTTGATTAAGCTCAATAACTCGCTGCCTAGTGCGTCATCCATCAAGAATACTATTCAAGACCTGTATGTTCCATCTCACTTTCGTCAACGAATGTTCCTCAGCATTTACTAGGGTGGATACACCGTTCGAGGCCGTCAAGGCTGACATCAACAATACACTTCTGGGTCTTACGTTCGATCCTGCCCTGTTTCCAGTGCCGGCACAAGACAGCGTTTCATTCTGTGGAAACCTCGATACTTCCTCCATTGACAATCTCGGGAGGGATCTGCTCAAAATCACCAGGATCGGCACCATCATTTTAATCGTTGTCCTCTTTCTGCTCCTTGCAGGTCATGCCATGCTTGAGTGGTACAAGTGGGGTTGCCTCATGAGACACTTGCGGAATACCCGCGGCGCCTGGATGTCGGATCCGACAACTTGTCAGAGTGGCCCTTCCGGGAGTACTCCGTCCGTGACGCTTACTGATCACAATCTTCTCATGCTTCAGACTGACGCACAACATCCATTGCTTACGCGCATCGCTTTCATGCTAGCCGCTCGGCTACGTTTCACGCCCTCTCAGCACGTGCACCTACGCTGGTTCCTTCACTACATCTTTCATCCTCCTGCACTGGCCTGTTTTCTCATTGGTTTTTTTGGGCTGCTTTCCGTCCAAATCCAACTCATTGCGATTGGTCCTCTTGAGGCCCAATATGCAGCTCAAGCCAACGCAAGCGTGCAAGACCTTTCGAATGTCATCGCGACACAAATGAATAACAGCATGTACAACCAGTCCGCAGTATACGCTAACGGTGTCAACATGAAGGTTGAGGCTGTTCAGTCCACGATCAACAACGGACTCTTCGGCTGGGTGAATGGCACCACCACTACGCTCAATACAACACTGAACGATTTCTATACCGATGTTCAAAATCTTGTTGGCACGATCTTCAACGGAACAATTCTCGAAGCTCCCGTCCAAGATTTTGTCAAGTGCCTGATTGGCAACAAAGTTGATGCTATCGAAGAGGCGCTTACCTTCCTTAACGAAAATCTCCGTGTTGATCTTCCTCAAGTCAACGAGACCATCCTCGTCCTCTCACCTAGTGACGTCGATGAAATCACGCGACCTATTTCTACTGCTGCTGTTGGGGGCAGTTCCAGAAACCCTCAAGGCCTCATTGGTAGATTGGTGGCAACTTATGTCGATTCGTTGAAGAAAGAGCGATTAATGTTTAGTATCTTCATGGGTTTGTGGATGGTGGTTGTGGTGATGGGACTTGCTATTGTGTTTTGGCACTCGTATGCCAAGAACTGGGTGGATGCGCACAGGAAACGGAAATGGCAGAAGGAGCAGCAAGACCGCCTCGAGGGATTCGTCATGCCATTCAAGGACGGGGCACCCGTGCCTCATGTAAGAGATACCGAGAAGGGCCCAAGCGCACCTGATCCTCCCTTGCACTCGTTTACGCCGCTCCCTGAGCCTGAAACTAACTCACCCATCAGCGTCAACCTTTTCCGTCGGCCAAATCAGCCACCTCCCCCACCCAATCATCCTCTCCAGACATTAGAGCCTACCTTCGAGAAGAGCTGGGATAGCTTCTTCCACGGGAGTGCGAATAACAAACCACCTGAGGAGCCAGTTCCTCGCCGTGTCGCCAGTCGTCCGATGAAGTTTATGAATCTTGGTAGGAAGAAAGATGAAGAAGAGGAAGGAGAGCATTTGGAGGGCAGGTCAAGGCCCGCTTGGTTTAAGCCGATGAGAGGATTGTTTTTCAGGAAGGGCAGCGTTGAACCTGTTTCGGAGTTTGTCGTCAATAGACCTCCCTCGGGCTCTCATGCCCCTCCACAGCTGACGATATCTGTCAAGCAAGCCTCAGCAGCTATGCCGGGAGACCTGCCGAAAGTTGATACCATACCTGCCCCAGTGGATGGAATGCCAGCGGCTGTTTGGTCGGTTTCACCTATGTCACCCGCACCTCCTTGGGCGAAAACCATTCCTCCGAAGAAAGCTGTTCCCCTGTGCTTTCCCCCGCCTCCTCCAGGGTTGCCGCGGAAGGCCAATGTTCCTACGGACGTTGGTTCTACTCCTCCTGACGATGGGCCGCTAGCAATGCCGCTTCATAGCGCTTTTGAGGAGCGTCCTGCATCTCAGAAGCCCGTCCACTTCACATTCCTCGCTTCTCGCACCGACCCGGGCTCGTCACGCGAGAAGCATAGGCGTTCGTCAACGGTTGCTGCTCGCGTATCCGTTGCCCCACCGCCAGTGGCTCCCATCAGTCGGCATGAATCTACCAGGTCGACGTCACGACTTCTTACGAATATGCACGTACAGTCTCTGAGCGAGCCGGTCGATCCGTTTGCTACGCCTTTTGACGATGATGCCGCCATTTTAACCGCAAAGACGAAGAGAATGACGAGCTCTTTTACTGGTGTTGCTATGTAACTATTGTAACTCTTTGAGTTGGGCTTTATAGGACAATATTCTTACTTTATTACTGACATTAGCTCATTGATATATTAGCTTGCACATGCACACGCCTCCACACGCTCAACAATTGATGTATCTTTAGTGGATAGGTTTTTTTGTTCTGCTACACAGTCGTCCGTTAGTAGTCGGGTGACAGTTGTACTACTTGGGTATATGTACATAATATGCAAATCTTTTGATCGCGTCCTCAAAATCTGGCAGTTGTTGCGCATTCATATAGGGATTTTGTTGTGCTCCGCCATTCAGACAGTATTTAAGTTAAACACAACATATATGATACTCCCTCGTGAAAAGCTATGGTAAAAGAAGGTGCAAGCTTAGCGAGCCAACAAATGCTCTGAAACGATCTGGTT
>JBBPJU010000569.1:0-15520 GCA_038088875.1 Austroboletus festivus
CACCTCTGTAACTCCTCTACTCCTATGAATCTATCATATACCCTACATCCTCGTCATTTGTCTGTCCCAAGACATCCGCCTGTCACTTCTTTGAAAACTCCTGATCTTCAGCAACATCTCTGATTGCCACCTCACTGAAGCTCTTTCCATCCTGAACATTGGTGATGTTCCTCAGTTACCTCTCCTCTCATCACATCACTATTTCCCCTTGATTACTGATGGCCCTCTTATTCCTGATCTCCTGCCGTCCGGCCATCCTCCTATATGTATCTGGCAGTATCCTCTGCCTTCCACATCTATAGCAATATCCATCGCTTCCCCTGGTCCCTGGTGATGTCCTTCTACTTCCTCGTCCATCACCATCCCTCTTGTCTATCCTTAGAATTTACCTTTGCCCTTCCCTTCTCCCTCATTTCCCATCTCTGTGTAGGGATATAAGGGCTACGCTTGGACCTACCTGGTACAAGCGTAACAGCAATGGGGAAACTGGAAATGTAGAGGACATTATGAATGGTGGTTTTCACCTTCTGTCCATTGATATCAGAGATGATCAGAATGGAGCTGATACCAGTAGTGGAGGTTGTGGAGGAGGTGCCTATGCATATGATGCATGGATGGCAGAGGGTTTTAAAAGAGATGAACCAGGAGTGATGGGGGACAACATGTGTTGTCACTCTGGAGTCAATGATGATAGTGGAACTGGGTGAGAGCCAGCGAGTGTCAGAGTTGCCCTGTGAGGTCTTTGGAGCTCTGCACAGGCAAAGGCAGTGATGGAGGTGGCCAGAAACTGTGTCCCAAGTGGTGAAAGCATATTCAGGTGCCATAGGGGCATCTCGCTATTTTCTGGACTGATGCTGTGGCCCAGAATGGGTGTGCCTCACGATGTGGGCCTGTTCTGGAATTTTAGGGGTCAGAGGTGTGGTTGCCTTAGGCATTTTCTTGGTGTCTTTCTGGGACTTGGTGGATCACTCCTGGAGCCCAGATGTCCATTCCTTGTATTTCTGGCAGTCCTCTGACAAATGTCCTTTGTGCTTGTGGTGCTTGCAGTAAGGTTCAGAGGATGCTGTAGTGGTCGCAAGCCCAAAAGAAAATCCCTTACTCCCACTGCTCTGGAGGCTGAGTCGAGCCTCTTCTGCAAGGATTCAGGTCTCGATGGCATCGAATGTGAGCTTCACATCCAGAGTTGTGTTAACTACTGAGGAAGTGAAGGCATTCTAATCTGGAGTATCAGGAAGGGTGTTTAGGAAGAGGAAAGTAGAGATCTTCTGGTCGACAGGGAACTGCATTCCTGAGAGGCAAGAATCGAGTGAGCGGAGAAGGGCAATGTGATCTGAGGCAGCGGAGATGCCATCCCAGGAGGCAGAGAAGAGTTGTTGGAAATAAAGGAAGGCAGAAGCAATGCCACTCTCCTGATGGAGCTGTATGAGGGCAGCAAAAAGTGCCTGGGCTGACATGTGATGCTCAGTCTTTAGGAGGAGAGTGTCGGAGATGTGATCTTGAATGATCCCATGTGCTCACTTGTCCCGCTCCTGCCATTTGCAAATATTGGCAGTGCTTAGAAATAGTGTGGAAGCCCCAGAGATGGATCATGGGAGGTGGAAGGCAGCTGAAGCAGAGAGTGCAGTGCCGGAGGTGGAGGCGGAGAGTGCCACTGGAATAGTGGAGGATGTTGTAGATGATGATGGGGTAGGATTGGTGCTGAGGACTGTTACACTTGTGCCGGGTAGGTCCAAGCGTAGCCCTTGAGGGTCAAGGGTTTGGAGTAAAGTATCGCTGAATGGATACTTTGCGAAGTCCAGAGAAATAGTGTCAACTCTAGAGTAGGATGAAGACTTGGGTCAGGGAGACTGATTGAAAGAGAACACTCAGGTGTTACGATCTCTAACAGGGATTGTCTTGGTCACAGGAAGGATTGTTTTTGCACAACTTGCTGGCTTTGGATGGGGAATGGATATGATGTGGATATGTTAGATCCTCCTCCTGAGGATGAACCAGAGTGGCCGGTAGCAGATGAGTGGTGATGAAGTCATGGGTTAAAAGTTGCTCGGACGGACCCCCTTTTTCCTTTTGATACCCAAAAGCTGAGTTCCTATTTCTGCCTCAGTATTGGGGACATTTTAAGTCATTGATCTACTTCAGATCTTCTGTCAATGACTTCTCCGTTGATATACCACTATTTTGGCTCTCCTCATGGAGGCCTCACTGTCTTACCTTCCATTCTCCTATTCCACTATGTCGGGCATCACCAGCCCCTTTTCATTTCCCTTATCATTGGACTACCTCATTCCTTGCCTCATGTGAGGTGTAGCACTTCTGGATCTCAATCTGCAGTGCCCCTTCCTTTTCCATAATAGGGATCTATACCTTAGGGGATCACTATAAATATGGTAGCCATCTGTACTTGTAGCCTCAGCTAGATCTACGCAATCACAAGTGTGGTGTCTAGTTTCCTCAGTATGAAAGAGTCACTGCAGCGATTACCTTTGGATTTCTACTAGTCTTCATGCTACTATTGAGTGCACACTGCAATAAAGGATCAGACTAGGTGTCATGCTTGTCCAGCATAACATCAGGAGTCTGACAAGGAGAGGGAACATGATAGAATGTATTCCAAGGGAGAACTAGACTAAGGTACATGGCAGCATATGGTCAGTCTTATATAGTGTAGAGAAATGAGAGGCAGTGTGGGAGTACTGCCTTGAATGGAAATGAGGCTGTCCGTGAATGAGTCATACAGAACATGATGGAACATCAACAAATAATCAATAAGTCAGAAGATAAGGGAATGACTCATGATTGACTAATAACCACTGAGTAATCGGACCGATTATGAAGTATGAATGAATAAGCAGGAATAAGAGAATATGACTCATGATTGACTAATAACCACTGAGTAATCGGACTGATTATGAAGTATGAATGAATAAGCAGGAATAAGAGAATATGACTCAGCCTGAATGTGAATTGGACTTATCCATATAGGATTATCCAAGTGGAAATGAAAGGCTAGAGTCGAGTACACAGTGAAGGTTAATAAAGACATAAGAGAGAACGGTAGAAGAAAGAAATCATAACAAGGACTACACCAAGGACCTTCTCAGATCTGAGCTTGGCCTAAATGCAAAGGTTCCATATGGCAAAGTTTGCCAGGCTGGTGAGAACCGGACATGAGGATGTTGCCAACATGTAGGAAGACATCAGATGAATTGGATCGGGTTGAATTGGGAGTTAAGCAGAGTTAGGCAGAGGCTAAGCAGAGCGCAGGAATGTTTATTTGGCTATGCTCAGATGTGTTCAGAATGAAGTAAAAATGCTGGATGCAACAGAGGTTTTCAGAGGGAGCAACCAGGGCTCATAACCTGTTAGAATGTGCTAGGCTGGGGGCTAGCAAGAATGTCTCAGCTGAAGTCTAGTGAGACTAATATTCAACTATACCTAGCAAGAATGTCTACAAGTACATTAGCTAGGTAGATAACTATGTAGAAAGAGCCCTTACCTCAGCTGAAGTCTAATGAGACTAATATTCAACTGAGAAAGGGCTGAAAGCAAAAAGTAAGTGTAAATAAACTTATGGGTGCATATCCTGAATGAACTCCACCAGGTGAATGACATAAAAGAGACAAAGAAATGGTGAAGTCTGGTGAAGTCTGGACGATGTCCGATCAGAGAAGGATGAGTAAGAGTATATACTAAGGCATGTACACAGGAGGTGCTGGAGATGTGCCAGAGGATGCAAGAGACCATCCTACTGAAGGCAGGGTTCAGTAGAATCTGACACTTTTAACATTACTTGAAAAGGTTGATATAGCAGGATTTTGCAGCACTTGCAAGGAGGCGACTGTGGCAAAGTTGAAGAAATCCCCTGCTCTCTATTATGAGGCTGTCCTAAAGAACAATGCTATAGCAGAAGTTATGGACCTACAAATGGACAAATGCATCCATGCATCCCTTCAACAGCTCACACCATAGTTTATTCTTGAATAATACTTCCATTGTCTCTTCATGATTTCACTGCTGAGTCACCGGCTAGCATTGCTTTAACTTTGCACTCAATGCAAGGAATAGTGTCAATGGCATCAAGCAGGTAGCTACATTTGGTTAGGATGCTCAATGTATGTATCAATCAGAAGCGAATAGGTCTCAGAATGTATGCAAAGTGTTGCGCTCATGGCCGAAAGTGTTGCGCTCACTTAAAAGTGTGTCGCTGACTTTTGGTGCATTCGGGACGCCATATTGTCTGCCTTCATATCACTAACCAAATTCACAATATGAATTAGGATATAACGGGGCAACACACATATTATTAAATTTTTAGTGTAACAATACAGCAGACTTAGCTTATTGTTTGACAAGAGTAATTCTTAATCCGAATAATTAGTTCGTTTTGCCATAGGAGTGTTTTCAGATATTTACCCAGTATTTCAGGTTGTAAGTTTAGTAGACAAATACAAGTACAAATTTGGAAGTTGCAATTATTTTGTTGCAATGACTTAGGCTTAAGCCTGATCTTTTCCGATGACCCCTCACCAGCATGAAAGTCAACTAGTTCCATCGCCAAGTCTGTATGAAGTCATGACAAGTACTCGTCGTCATCCTAGAACGCCATCGTCCACGGAACTTCATGTGCCTTGGAATCCTCCAACATCCTGTTACTAACAACTCCGATGGCGGGATGCTTCTTGTACTAACCGTAAACGTCCGAGAGCATCCCAATACGCACGAATGGGTCCCGAACAGAACTTGGAGGCCTCATCAAAACGTATAAAAACCGCTATATCTTGCATATGGTGTAGAGTCTCAGGCTCGCCTGAAACGCGCCCTCTTTCCTTACCAGCTTGCTCAGGATGTTCGCCCTTCTTGCTACTCTTGGAGTCGCTGCTCTGACTGTCTTTCAGGGTACGTCGACATCACGTCCCTTGTTCCCTTTTCTGACTCTTGTGCAGCCAAAGCTGGTTTCCCCCCCGGCTGCGATCGTAATTGTACCGTCAACCCAGGTGATACTTGCAACACTCTTTGTGCCAGGTGCAACGTCTCTACGTAAGCATTGCAACTCCAAATCTAACGTCAACTCACCTAATACATTCCCCGATCCACAGTTACCAGCTCGAGCTGGTGAATCAGGGGATCATCAATACCCAGTGTACAAACCTCTTCCCTAGCGAGGTGAGGACAACCCAATGCCACGCATAGTTGACACTGACGGAGCTCAAACGCTGAACAGGTCCTCTGCATTGGTATCACTGGTCAAGACTGCAACACCACATACGTGGTTCAAAACGGTGACACGTGCAACAGCGTCGCGACCCAGTTCAATATCCCCTTGGCGACTCTCGAATCCAATAATCCCAACCTCATCTCTGGTACTGCGGATTGCAACGAGATCTACCCCAGTCTGGTGAAACTTTCGCATGTTGTTACGATTACTAGAGGTCGCTGAACATTTCCTACAGGTTGTGTGTGTCTCTAGCACGATCTACCCTTACAACAATGGGACGTCGTCATGAAAGATCTGCATACCCCCAAATCAGATGTATTGAGAATGTGTTGATGTATGACAAGGGTAGCATCGGCTACGACGGATTCTCGATGACTCTCATTGAATCATGGCAGAGTTATGATACGTAGGCAATACAAGAAAAACAATAATTTGTGAAAAAAATCCGAGCCTTACTGTCCAGTTCAGGAGGTGCGATGAAGATGACTCAAGCTTCTGGTACTAAATTTAATCACTGTACATATCCGCCAGCTCGGTTCAGAATACGCCCAAAAATCATGATGGGTCAATAAACGACTTTTGGAGCGCAGATCATCGGTTGTGGCCGATGAGCCTGAGATGACGAAGGAATCCAACCCAACCCATCACTCGACCTCTCGGGATATTCCAAGGCTCAGAATTTCGCTGAGACAATTGTTTTTGGTCAAATAGCGACACATCGATGACGAAAACCCACCATGCGGCAAGTGCCCTGTGACATGTGACCTGTGACCGTCCTTGACAGGTGACATGATCATCAATGTCACGCTTCCCCGCAGGCAGGCCGAATTGTTCCTGGTCATATGAGCCATGTTCTCGGCATCAATTTCTGATCGTATTCCACAGTGACCATTCAAAAATACCACTCCTTACCACGACCTCTCACAAATCTTAGCATGCATGAAGGTCGATCGGTTAGCCAAGTCCATTGTCAAGTCTGTATGAAGTCATGACAAGTACTCGTCATCCTAGAACGCCATCGTCCACGGAACTTCATGTGCCTTGGAATCCTCCAACATCCTGTTACTAACAACTCCGATGGCGGGATGCTTCTTGTACTAACCGTAAACGTCCGAGAGCATCCCAATACGTACGAATGGGTCCCGAACAGAACTTGGAGGCCTCATCAAAACGTATAAAAACCGTTACATCCTGCATACGATACACTCAGGCTCGTCTGCAACGTGCCCTCTTTCCGTATCAGCTTGTTCAGGATGTTTTCCTTCCTTACTAATCTTGCAGTCGCTGCTTTGACCATCTTCCAGGGTACGTCGATATCGTGTCCCTTGTCCTCATTTCTGACCCTTGTGTAGCCAAAGCAGGTTTCCCCCCCAATTGCGATCGCAATTGTACCATCGTCCCAGACGATACTTGCGACTCTATATGTGCTAGGTGCAACGTCTCTACGTAAGCGTCGCAACTCCAAATTCAACGTTAACTCGCCTAACACTTTCCCTGATTGATAGCTATCAGTTCCTGCTAGTGAATCCGCAGATCAACAAGCAATGCACAAACCTCGTCACTGGCCCGGTGAGGATAACTCCAACGTCACGTATAATTAGCACTGACGACGGTCAAACGCTGAACAGGTATGCGTAGGTATCACTGGCCAAGACTGCAGTACCACATACCCCATTCAAGATGGCGACACATGTGACAGTATAGCGGCCAAGTTCAATATCCCCTTGACGACTCTTGAAAACAACAATCCCAACCTCCTCTCTCCCGATAAAGACTGCGTCAACGTCATCGCTGGTCAGGTGAAACTTTCGCATGTTGTTGCGATGACCAGAGGTCGCTGATCATTTCCTACAGGTCTTGTGTGTCTCTAGCACGGTCTACCATTACAATACGACGGTGTCTTGAACGATCTACACGCCTCCAAATCAGATGTATTAAGATTGTAGTTGATATATGATAAGGGTAGTATTTCTGTTGAATCTTACCGGCTAGGATAGATTCTCGATGACTCTCGCCGAATCACGACAGGCTCTAGTGATGTATATGTAGGATATAAGAAAAACAATAAGTTGGTGCAAAAGCTCCGAGTAATGTCCTGTTCAGGGGGTGCGGTGAAGACGACTCACGCTCTTGATACTCAATTAAACCATGGTCATATCTGTCAGCCCAACTCGGAATACATGATGGCTCGACAGGCAACTAATTATATAGACGTCATACATATCCTGATTAGTCGAGGTACGGGTGCCATGCCGAGTGATCGATTGATCCTCGGTGCATGTTCGAAATGAGCCCATCTATGATGCAACGGATGCACATTTATTCTCGCCGCGCCTGAATTGTTTTCCTCGCCGCGCCTGAGTTACTTTTCGCCGCGCCTTCTTATTTTTCGTCGCGTTTTCTTATCTCTTGCCGCGTTTTCTTATTCTCGCCATACCTAAGCTACTTCTTGCCGCGGTCTATGTTGCTTCCACTGCACGAGTATGATGCAACGGATGCACGTTTATTCTCGCCGCGCCTGAGTTACTTTTCGGCGCGCTTTCTTATTTCTAGCCGCGTTTATTGTTGTGGGCAGAATTATTTTGAGGCAGAGTCTGCCGGCAGAATGGCAGAATGGCAGAATCCGGCAAAATTATTAGCTATAATAAACTCATGCTTTTGACCATATTAAAATGTGGCAAAATTAGTGGTGAGTACTGACAACAATGAATTTGTATTGCCAACAATGGTGGGCTACTGTCAATGTCCATTATGGTAATACCACACCTTCAGATGATAACAAGGTCTGAATGTCCCACTCTCCATCTCCTGACTTGTCCAGAATTGAGACATCCTCAGTGAAACCTGTTGGCATAGCACCCTTGTCAATGCTCTCCAGCTCATCCCAACTATACACCTGGCCTTCCAGCACCTCTTACCATCAACTTCAATATCAAGGTCCATCAGATTAGCAGCAGACAATTGCTCAACTACTCTTGTCTCCTGTCTCTCTTGTTCAAGTGCATCAAAAGCACTATTTAGTTTTTCATCACTTATTGCCTCTGGACCTGCAAGACAGAGATCCAAGTCTTCTTTGTCATTTGGCATAGCAAGTGGAGGCACCCAGGCAAATGTTCGTGCTAATTCTTGAACAAGTGCTGGATCAATACCAGGCTGTGGCTGAGTATGCATATGGGCATGTTTTCGATGTGTTGACCAGCCAGCCATCTAGTCCATTTTGTATAGATGGTGGGCATAGCTAGAGTGTAGCTTGCTTAAGCCTTCAAATGTCTTGACAGTGAGATTGCACCTTTTGGCTGACTGTGTCCCTCCAAGGCCAGAAAAGTATCTTTCAACATCAGCAGCATGAGGAACAATAGAGTGGAGAATAACAGCCAGTGCCTTGAGAGGAGATTGTTGTGTAGTAATAGGGAGTTGCTCCCACCACTCGAGTGCATCAGCTTGAGCCCCTATAAAAACTCCAGTACATTTCTGGTATTCCTTGAGATCATGAATAATAGACTTTGCTTCAGCTTCACCCCATTTCCACTGCTGTGCAATTAAGAGTGCCATTCTGAGCATGAACTCAAAATTGTGTCCATTAGCAACCTGAGATATTGCCAGCTTTTGGCACATTGGATGGAGGTACAAGGCAAGTGAATGGTGATCAGTGTTCATTGCATGAAAGCGACAATTAAAAACTTGTTTTGCATGCATCCAGAAACCTCCATTGTTAAGATTGGGATTAAGTCTAATCTGTGACATTTTCCATGCAGTGCATATAAGTTCCAGCATGCAGGATGCAGAAGATGCACTCTGTGTCTCACAATTTCCAATGGCATCAACCAATGCCTTGCAGGTTCATAGAAGCTGCTCTATGGCTGGTCAAAATTCATCATCATGAATGACGACCTGAATGACTTCACCATTGATACAAGATAATCCATCTGTTCATCATATTGCATCAGGGCGAGTGTTATGGAATGATGGGTGAGGCCCCCTACTCCGTACCCAGAGGAGTTGGATGCCCCATCTTTTTCTTCCTCTCTAGAGCAACCGATGGACTTAGATGGAGACTTCTCCAGTAGACTCACATGGGGGGACTCCCTTGACATATGGAACATGTCTCCACCTCTCCTGGAAAATCAGGAGAATGTTCCCCCGGGGAATCCACAGTGGTTCACATGGGACACAGAGGAGCTTGCAGAGTTCCTACTCCAAGTGGACAGACCTTTCCCTTTTCTGTAATATTTCCTTATTCTTCTTTTCCTTTTCCTTTCTGACTCCCAAGGGAGCTTACCTTTCTCAATTAGAATATATCAGTCTATTCTCATGTTACGGCAAGTTACCACATCACCCATACCTTCTCCACATAGCATCTGGGTGTGGTATTACCCTTTTTTCTCTCCACCAGACTCATATATCCACCTTAGAGAATAGGTTTGGAACCTCTCCTCAATTAGGGGAAGTTCCCATACACTGCCCTTCCCTTTTTATCCATAGGCAGTGTACGATTATTGAACTCTATCTACCTTTAGGATGCTTTCCAGTTTCCACTTCCAATTGGGAGTGAACCTTACTTCTATTCAGGAAGCCTTTCGGTATAGGAGTATGTTCCCATACCTACCCCATATAGTATATAAGCACCTTTGTATTATAGTTAGTCTACAGCTAAATTCTATGTAACCTTACATGAAGTTTATGCTATACCTTGGAAAGGTGGACAGTTTACCTTTCCTCAAGAGAGTCCTCATTAGGCAATGCCTAAACTATCATCTTATCATCTTCCACAAGACTGTTGCCACAAGGAAGATGGTGTTAGCAGTTTGCCTAAGGTTCAGACCCAATCTAGGTGACTTTGATCAGCTAATCACCCAGAAGCTTGGACTTCATGTCCTGCATTCCGTATCAGTGAGTGCAAATGATCGTGAGTGCCTGTCTAGATTAGTGCATTTTAGAAAAATGTAAATCAAACATATAAATAAATACCTATGATCTAAGATGCTAAGCATTTGCAATATCAGCACATACCAGCATGATTCACAATTTTACTTCAATCTCCTTGTGACATTCTGCCTTACTTGTGATGTGATCTATGGGTATAGATCCAAGACACAAAGATATTGCCAAGTTCTAGCTGTCACTCAACAGTAGACAGTAGACTGATAGAAGATCGGGATGGTTTGGGTAAGTCTTATTGGTGACCTTCACTTAAGAGGCGACTGTTGAACCAAATACCATGTAGATTAAACGTAGATCTAGTTAGAGTTCTACTATACAGAGGCAGCTCTATTTATAGGGGAGAGAGGAACTATTATGACCATAGGGAGTGATCACAGGAAAGGGGAATGGCTGTCCATAGGGCAAAGGGTTATAGGAGATAAGCATAGGTGGAGGAATGAGTGATCACACCAGTGTAAGGGTGTGATCCAAAAGAAAATAAAGTCCAAAGATAAGGAATAAGATTCATACCAGTACTTCGGAAGGGTGTAGATGCGACTACATCCATGCTGGATCAGTGGGCCATTCAGGTGCAGGTGTCGTCTCCTCCAGATGGATCAGTGGAGCTTGGACATTCCACCATCCAGAGACAATATCCCCTAGAGGTTCCTCTCCCCAGATTGCTCCCTCCGCTTCTCTGTTCCAGAATTGATGCCTCATATCCAGATTCCCTCCATATGCTGCAGTGGAAATGTTGGTGTTAAGCCATGGGCAGTCCCCCTCATGAGGAAAAGGAGTGGCCCTCTGCGGGTAGTCCACATGGTGTGTGACATTACTGCTTCATCTTTCAGCTGGCCACCCCAATAGTGAGAACCATTGAAGAAGGTTACGATCTTAGTGGCCTTTGTAATGTTTTGCTTCATTCATGAAAAGGAGCATATATCCCCAATTATCATATTGAGACCATGAAGAAAGCAAGGGAATGTCTTTACCATTGTTAACAAAATCATTTTAAATATCGAGATAAGCTTACCAAAACCCAATAGAATTTTTCCTTGAATTTTCGATGAAATGATTGCATCACCATTGGATTATCAGTTGTCATGGCAATGAAATTCTTCACATCTGCAACTTCCATGGTTTCCAAAGCCTGCTTTGTGACATTGAGAAGTGCATCTGCAGATCCTCATTGACCAGTCATGTCTTGAAGCTTAAGGATAATGGGATACTGATTCACTTCTGCTGCCAGTGATCCATACAAGCTATACTTCAATATATCTTCCCACCCATCAAGAAGTAGTGTCAGCTGCTTTCTTTGTTTTAGGTGGCCAATCTCCTCAACTTGCACTTGTGCAAGCTCAGCATCCATGATTGAGTGGGATAACACATAACGAGATGGGGCTGAGTATGATGGTCGGATTTCATCCAAAAAATTCCAGAAAAACCAGTTTTCTGCAATTGATAGTGGAAAATTGGCATGGACAATGAATCTAAAATAGGGAGTACATTTCAACATGATTTTAATTCCATGTATTCAATAAATTACATACTGAAACAGCTTCATATTTGCATACTCCTGCTGATCTTTCAGTAGCAGAGGATCAGCATATCCATCAAGGATTCCACTGGATTGGTTTGTGAGTGCTCTTGGTATCTCAAGGCTTGCTGGCCCAGTTATGGGAGCAGCTGAGGATGTATTGGATCCATCAGCTGATGCTGCCCTAGAATTGATGGGTCCCTCTGGAAGCACCAATGCTTCTGTGTGTGATGAGAGATAAGCTCAGATGGAATTTTGAGCCTCTTGAGGGGCATTTTGGCATGTGAGAATGTGCTTTAGTGGTTTGTTATCATGCCCTTTGATCCAACTTCCTGGACTTGATGGTGAGTCAGAGCCACAGTACTTGCATTCATAGTACCTCCAGATAGACTTGTTAGCAAGCTTCTCAAGTGGTTTAAAATGGTCAGTGAGGATTTTTGTGGGTGGCCTACCATGAGAATCATTCGGCATACTAGTTAGCAGTTATAGAGATGGTATGCTACTGTATAATAGACTCAGTCACACACTGTGCTTGTTTCTTTTCTCCGACATCAAGTCCATACTGCTGCTATTCTGCCATATTCTGCCATACCCCATGAGCAACTGCTGGCAATTGCCACCCTGGCAAATGCCATTGGCAGAATGGCAGCATTCTGCCAACAACACTAGCCGTGTTTTTTGCCACACTTTGTTATTCTCACTTTGTTGTTTTCACTACGCTATGTTTATTTCTTGCCACCCTACTATAACATTTTCCTTTGAGTTTGTAAGGCAACCAAGTATGAATAAAGTATGAGTAAAGCATGAAGATGGTGTGCATCCCTTGTCACAGCCGACTCATGAGCTCATTCAAGAGCATATCTGCTCTGGGCTGGCACAATGTCATAGAAATGTAGATGGAAGTAATACAATTAACATGGCCAGCGCATTTGTGCAACCCAGAGTAGATCTTGCCCATGTTATGTTGCCGAGCACCCTCGCCCAATGACACAAAACTCAGGGGACCCAGATTGTAGTTTGGGTCTGCACTGAGAATGTCCAGCATGATATGGGGAGTAGGCTGGTCACTGCCTGAACCAACAATGCTTCCATCACAAACAACCAAAATAAGTTTCCATTTGTTATTGTACTTGAGCATGCAAGTGAGTCAATGGTGTGACAGAGTGAGGCCTCTCCTTCCATGTAACAAGGTGCCTGGCAGATCACAAATTTGTCATGGTCCTCTGTGGCATGTGCTGATGAATGGACACAATAAATCTCAAGGCGATGCTAACCATCATAATAGACAATGTGAGCAAAATGTACTAAGAGAACAAGCACTGAGGGAACCATGCCAATGAGGAATAGGTTTTGTAGACAAGTTTTCTGTGCCTTCAGCATGTTCGAGTCCAAGTTCAGATTATTGATCACATTCATGACTCAGATCCTGTCCAGAGGTATACTTCAATGAACAAGTTGATGAGGCTGCTATCCATGAAATTCATGTCACTGATGGTGGAGGCTGATTGACCGCTCAGTCCTTGAATGTAAGCACCATAGTTGACATAGTTGGTCAGACCATAGATGAGCCCATCATAGATACCATATAAAAATGACACATCTAAGTATGCAAAAGCTTGCGCCTTGGCAATTAAGCATGGAAAGTACTATGTAATATAGTCTATCAAGATTACAGACTTACTCTTCCTTCCCTTCATTAGCTCCCTGTTATGCACAAACCTCAAACCACGCTAAAACTGAGTGCAAGTTGTTGCGATGACAAGTAAATATTCCAAACGTGAGGAAAAAGAGATATATATAGTGAACTGCAATGAATGTGATGGCATGACATCACATCATGGTTTCTAGTCATAAATAGAAATACCCTCTACCTCATATCATATCATAGAATATGAGGGAATGTTATGGAACAAAGGTAATTATAGAGAATGACTGTGGCTTTGTAACGTGAGTGCCACTAACTGTATCATATGACAAAGGATAAAATGTGAAAATAAGAGTGAGTCATATGTCAAGTGTGAATAGGGGAAGTCCGAAATA
Organism: Austroboletus festivus; assembly: GCA_038088875.1. Taxonomy (NCBI): domain Eukaryota; kingdom Fungi; phylum Basidiomycota; class Agaricomycetes; order Boletales; family Boletaceae; genus Austroboletus; species Austroboletus festivus. The sequence continues at coordinate 13,713 of JBBPJU010000569.1, forward strand.
AGAAAGCTTGACACTTCCCTATTAAAATAATTAGCATCAACTGGCATCATTGGCAATGCACATACACATCTTTATTGCTTTGATCATCAGATGTGCCATGACCAGTCACAGCATGATACACAATATGACATATCATCCTAAACCAAATAATTTGAAGGACCTTTTCATTATCAGTGAACTATGTTAGGATGTGAGTGCAGACAACTCACCTGCAATGAAACCAGCAAAGCACAAAAAGTCTTGTGAATAAAGGGGGATAAATAGTTACCTATTTCTGGCACCCATGTCCTAGAGATAAACAGGAGAGAGTCCACAAAAACAGATCTGATGACAATAATAAAGAGGATGTGTTGTGTGATGAACCAAGACAACAGGAAAACAGTGAAGGTTATGTCGCAAAGGATATATAGTCCAATGTATCACAGCATTTTGGTGAGCTGATGTTTGGTGGTTGAACAAGGATCATTTGGCCATGTCATATCAAGACACTTGTGGGCAAGAAGACATCACAATAGTCCATCAGTACCATAATGAGACACTCAATATAAGTAAAGTTGTAAGCATAATTTATGACCAGGAGTATGATGGTGATGATATGGTGTGTCATCATTTGAACATGATCCTTTCTCTGAGCCTTAGTGTTAAGGATTAGCACTTAATGAAGATAGAAGGTGGTCTAAGTAAGATAGTAGAACTTGAGAGTACTGGGAGGGGAACATGAGGGTAATCTGACCATAGGTCTATAGGATGCAACACTTAGATGGGAAGGTTGTGATGCACATACTGTGGCAGTAGTGTTAGTCATGAGTGGTGGGATGGAAATGAGGATACTTGTGATACCAAATATGAAGTTGACAGTGTAGTATATAAAAGACGAGCCTTGCTTGGCAAATCACAACATGCTTCTATGTATTCTGCATACATCTCTTTTGATCATGCCAAGAGGAGTGCATACAGTGGCATTGTGATTGGCGATGCCATTTTTAGCAGATGATTCATTGACAGAGCCTACTACCATTGAGCTTAAACTTGAGCAGCTGCAAAGATATCCAGTCATTGTTATGCTGGACAAGTGTGACATCTAGTCTAATCCTTTATCACAGCATGCACTCAATAGTAGCATGAAGACTAGTAGAAATCCAAAGGAGTTTGATCACTGCAGTGACTCTTTCACACTAAGGAAACTAGACACCACACTTGTGATTGTGTAGATCTAGCTGGGGTTACAAGTACAAATGGCTACCATATTTATAGTGATCCCCTATGGTATAGCTCCTATATATGGAAGAGAAGAGGTGCTGCAGATTGAGATCTACAAATGCTGCACCTCACATGAGGCAAGGAAATGATGTAATCCAATAAAGTGGTAAATGAAAAAGGGGTGTTGATGCCTGACATACTGGATAAGAAAAATGGAAGACATAACAATGAGGCCTCCATAAGAAGAGCCGAAGTGATGGTATATCAACAGAGAGGTCATTGAAAGAAGATCTGAAGTAGATCAACAATCTAAAATGTCCCCAATACTGAGGTGAAAAAGGGAACTCAGCTTTTGGGTATCCTGAGAAGAAAATGAGGGTCCCTTGAATGACTTTCAACCTCACTAGTCCACCCACTCATCTGTGACCAGCCAGGCAGGCACATTCTCCAAAGGAGGATTGAGCTTGTCTACATTGTATCTGTTCCCCATCCACAACCAGCATGTAGTACAATAGCAATCCTTTCTATAACTGAGATAGTCACAATTGAGGATTGTAACAGTCATGGGCGAGTTTCCATTTTGCAAATGACTCTATGAAGTAAATGCA
>JBBPJU010000570.1:0-20584 GCA_038088875.1 Austroboletus festivus
ATCTCCACCTCTCCCGCCTCTGTACGAACTGGAGAGGGGAGCCACTCCCCCCATCCCCCTCTTTCACGACTCCGATCCCCCGGTCCCGATCCCCTCCCCGGCTACTCCACCTCGAACTGACCTTCTTCGAAGAATTTCCTCTCTGCCTGCTCTCCGACGTGGCCTCCCGCCACTCTCCTGAAATATCCCTGAGGATCCCGATATCAGCACAGCATTCCACTGTGTACGCTGTAACTACGGACACTCGTCCTCTTGGGACTGCCCCCATATCCTCTGTACCATCTGCTCCCGACATGCCCCCGGACACCCCCCCTACCGATGCCCCACTCTCTCCACCCCCATCCCCGAGACGTGCCCCGAATGCGGCGGAACCCATCTCCTTTACTGGAGGTGCCCCTTCTACACCTGCCTGCACTGCCACGAGACCGGAGCTAGCCATGCCTACGCTGACTGCCCCCTTGCCCCACTTACAGGAGGCGATGGCTATGATTATTGATGAGTGGAACCATCCGGTCTACCCGGACGGGGAAGGTAATGTTATGGAACAATGGAGATGCTCCCCCACTCTATACCCAGAGGCGTTGGACGCGCCGTCTTTTTCTTTTTCTTCAGGACATTTCGCCGAGATGCAGGACGACTTCTCAAGCTCCTTGGCTTGGGGAGATTCGACAGAGATCTGGTCAGCATCACCCCCGCTGCCGGATAACCAGGAGAACGTTCCCCCAGGGGACAAGGAGTGGTTTACCTGGGACGCCCAGGAGTTGTACGATTACGTGAGGAGGCGTGAGAATATGTTCCCCTTTAATTCCAAATGAGTTCCTTTTTTCCTTTTATTTATTTTCGCTGATCCTTTTAGGATATATTCAATCTATTCCACAGTTACCGTTAGTTACCTATCCACCCTTCCCACTCCACACAGCATCCGCCGGATTAGGTATTACCTCCCTTCTACCCAATAGATCTCATATATCCTTCTTCAATCCATTAGGCGATTCTCTCACGACAGTGGGAGAGTTCCCATGCACTGCCCTTCCCCTTTTTATCCATAGGCAGTGCATGCCGTCAATTATGGTACTTATGGCTTGATTTCCCCTTTTCATTTGAGGACGCTCTTCCATTCCCTGCTTCTATTATAGCAGGTAGTATTTGTTACGGAACGATGGAGGCGCTCCCCTACTCCGTATCCCAAGGCGCTGGATGCGCCGTCTTTTTCTTTTTCTTCAGGACATTTCACGGAATTGCAGGACAGCTTTTCAAGCTCCTTAGCTTGGGGAGATTCTTTAGACGTCTGGTCAACCTCTCCCCCGCTGCCAGACAACCAAGAGAACGTTCCCCCTGGGGACGAGGAGTGGTTTACCTGGGACGCCCAGGAGTTGTACGAATACATAAGGTGACGGGAGAACATGTTCCCCTTCAACTCCGAATAGGGGTTCTTTCTTCCTTAATCATTTTATTTATTTTCTAAAGATCCTTTTTGGATATACTCGATCTATTCCACAGTTATTGTCAGTTACCTAACCACCCTTCCCGCTCCACACAGCATCCGCCGGTTTAGGTATTACCTTCCCTTTCTCCCGATAGATCTCATATATCCCTTTTAGATCCTTTAGGTGATTCTCTCACATTCGTGAGAGGATTCCCATGCACTGCCCTTCCCCTTTTTCTTAGGCAGTGCATGCCGTCAATTACGGTCATTGATTCCAGATCTCATCTAAGATGAGATCTTCCCTTTTACGGACGCTCTTCCATTCCCTGCTTCTGTTATAGCAGGTAGTCTTCTGAACCCCCCGAAAGGGAATGGTTTCTCATCCTATTCCCTTTACGTATAAATAGCGCCCATGTACCTTAGAGTTTCGCTAGTTAGATTCTATGCAATCCAACATGGAGTCAGCTGCACCTTTAAGCGAAGAGGGTTCTTCGTTTATCGAGAGAGTTCTTCTGAGGCATTGCCTCAATCACCGCTACATCGTTTACACGCTAGGCACCCGCGCCAGAGCCAACATTCTTTCCGGATTCATCCGCCACTGTCCTCGCCTCGGCTACGTCGACTACCTCGTCGCCAAGCAGCTCGGACTTCACATCCTGTGTTCCGTATCAGTATTCCGAAACCCCCGCGAGGAATAAGTTCCCATCTTATTCCCTTCTACGTATAAATAGCGCCCATGTAACGCTAGAGCTTCTTTAGTTAGATTCTACGCAATCCAACGTGGAGTCAACTGCACCTTTGAGTGAAGAAGGTTCTTCATTCATTGAGAGAGTTCTTCTGAGGCATTGCCTCAATCACCGCTATATCGTCTACACGCTAGGCACCCGTGCCAGAGCCAACATCCTTACCGGATTCATCTGTCGCTGCCCTCGCTTAGGTTACGTCGATCATTACGTCGCCAAATGACTCGGGCTTCACGTACTGCGTTCCGTATCACCGGAAAAGCTAAGATGACGGATGATACCGCTCTGATAGAATGGTTTGTCAGAGGCCTCAATCTGTTGATCACGGAAAAAGTCATAGCCATAAAAGAGCTGGAAACCCTTAAAGAGTGGATCGAATCTGCTCATAGGCAAATGAGACAGATCGAGAGAGTTTGAGACCTGAAAGGGAATCGATACAAAGCTGAAGCATGAGACCCTAATGCAATGGATGTCAATGTCATCAAACTATCCCCATTCAATCACGCTAAACACGTAAAGGAAAATCGCTGCTTCATCTGTCACAAAGTAGGGTGCTCTACGAGGAACCATCCATGACCAGGAACATCTTCCCACACTAAGTTCCAAAAGAAGGAACAGACCAAGGAAATCTCCGCTACCCCAGCAACATCAGCTGTTGCTGATTATATTAAAATTCTTGGAGATAAAGACATAAAAGAAGAAGATGTCATCAAGATCCTCAAAGAGGTGTACGAGGAACCTGTCTACCAAGGGGAAGAGGAGGAGGAAACCGTCGCTAAAATAAGCATGGAAGAGCTAAGAAACCGAGTAGAACGCGCCAAGGGTTTTTAATCAGGAGAGCTCAAACAGTGTGTAACTCTCCTAAGACCTGGAATGTACAATCTATAGAATGAAAGTCAATCACCATCCCCATTCAAATAATTCCAGGAACCACTGAACTAAAAGCCCTTGTGGACAGTGGAGCAACCAATTGCTTCATCAACGAATCCATAGCTCGGAAATTACAACTCCCCCTCATAAAACTAAAAATACAAAGAATCGCCATCAACACGGATGGAACATCCAACACCGGAGGAGATATAACCCACAAAGCCACCATCACTACGTCCATCGGAGGGAGAAGGGAAATCAGGGATTACTTGGTAATCAAAAGCGGAAAAACCGATATGATCCTGGGAATGAGCTGGCTAGCCAAACACAACCCCATAATCGATTGGGTACACCAAGAACTAAAAGGAGAAAAGAAAGGAGCATGCCCAGAGGAACAACGATATTTGATCAAATACCTAACCACCAATCTAGCAGAGGAACCCAATGAAGAAGTACTCATCCGATGCTGCACCGACCAGGAAGAAATCCATAAACTCACTATTTCAATGGACCTCACCCGAAAAGAGCAAAAAGACAAAATAGTGCTACCAAAAAAATTCCAGCAGTATCAACAAGTATTTTTGGAAGAAGCCACCACTACCCTACCACCGAAAAGAAGTTATGATCATCACATTGATCTCCTCCCCTCCTTTACACCTCGGTGAGCCAAAAACTACCCATTAAACCCTGAACAAATGGAAGCATGCAGGAAATTCGTCGAGGAACATCTCAAAAACGAAAAAATCCAGAAATCCAAGTCCCCCCAAGCATCCCCCTTCTTTTTTGTAGATAAGAAGGATGGAAAACTCTGACCCTGCCAAGATTACCAATACCTAAATGAGCATACTGTCAAAAATGCTTACCCATTACCCCTCATTGGAGATCTAATCAACAAGCTAAAGGGATCTAAGATCTTCACCAAGATGGACATATGATGGGGATACAACAACGTTCAAATAGTACCTGAAGACAGATGGAAGGCCACCTTCATCACACCAATGGGACTATTCGAACCAACCGTAATGTTCTTCAGACTCTGTAACTCCCCCACTATCTTTCAGGCACTAATGGACGATATCTTCACAGACTACTTAGCCGAAGGATGGCTAATCATATACATGGATGACCTCCTTATCCATTCCCCTGACCAACAAACTCATGACGAAAGGACCAAGAAAATCCTGGAAAGGATGATGGAACACAAACTATATCTAAAACTGGAAAAATGTTCCTTCGACACCAAGAGCACGGAATACCTCGGAATGATCATCTCTGAAGGACAAACCGAGATGGACCCCACCAAACTCAAGGCCATTAAAGAGTGGAACCCCCCAAGTACAGTAAAAGGAGTACACTCCTTTCTAGGGTTCTGCAACTTTTATTGAAAATTCATAAATGGATTCTCGACCAGGGCCAGACCACTTATAGAACTAACCAGAAAAGAACGCAAGTGGTCTTGGGGGTCCGCAGAGAACAAAGCCTTCAAGGAACTCCAGGAACAATTCCTAGAGAAACCAGTGCTCTCCATTCCCGACCCACATAAACCTTTCTTCATCATGATGGATGCATCACTAGTAGGGACAGGAGAAGTGTTAATGCAAAAAGACCTCAATGGAGATCTCCACCCATGCGCATACCGATCCAGCACTTTATCTCTAGTGGAACGAAATTATGACATCTATGACAAGGAACTCCTAGGAGTAATACATGCGTTGGATGATTGGAGACATTACCTAACCGGGACCAATCATCTGGTAACCCTCCTAATGGACCACAAAAACCTCCTATACTTCAAAGAAGCACAGAAACTCTCCAGACGACACGCATGATGGCAATTATTTCTACAAGAGTATGATCTGGTATTTCATCACCTCCCTGGAACACAAATGGGCCTGGCAGATGCCCTATCAAGGATACCAAACCCAAACCTTGATAACGACAACAACCAGATCCAGCTATTACCAGAGGAACTATTTGTCAATCAAATAGATATCACATTATGAGATAAAATCAAAGTGTCTTCCGAAAAGGACCCATTAGTACTAGACACACTACAGTGCATGTACAAGGAGAATCACATTCCTGACAAATCCCACCCCTCAGATTGGACCTATGAAGAAGGACAACTCTACTTCTGCCACCGCCTCTACATACCCCCTGATACTAGAAAGGACTTAGTCCATTCTACCCATTCATCTGCCGCCGGAGGACATGGAGGACAACACTGAATGATCCAACTCCTATCCCGGGACTATTGGTGGCCAGGACTCTCCACCTTTGTCCGAAAATACATCGCCGGGTGCCCAATATGCCAACAAAACAAAAACATCAATAACCCATCCTGTCCTCCACTGGTCCCCATCCCTGTCACCAGCCCACACCCTTTCCATACCATTTCTATGGATATGATGACTGATCTACCCCTTTCCCATGGGGCGGACTCTATATTGGTCGTGGTGGACCATGGACTTAGCTGGGGGGCAATTTTCATCCCAACTACCAAAACGGTCGATGCGGCGGGAGTAGCAACCTTATTTTTCAAACACATATTCCCATGCTTTGGGCTATATTCCAAGGTAATCTCAGATCGAGGCCCACAATTTGCGTCGGCATTCGCTAAGGAACTTGCTCGACTACTCGACTATGACGTCACACTATCTACCGCATATCACCCACAAACCAACAGCGAAACTGAACGAGTAAACCAAGAACTGGAAACTTACCTACGGGTATTCTGCCAAGGACAACAAGATCTGTGGAGCGAACTACTCCCAATGGCAGAATTCAATCACAACTCCTCGGTACATTCTGCAACCAAACAAACCCTGTTCAACCTGATAATGGGATATGAACCAAGAGCTTATCCACCAATCGGAAAAACCTTAACCCCACCCTCGAAAAACACCTGAAAGAACTAGGAAATGCCAGCAATGAAGCACTAGCCACGATCACCAACACCCAACAGTTCTCCCACAATTACCCCAAATTTAAACCTTGGAAGAATAGCAACAGGGTGTGGCTATCCAATAAAAACCTTAAAACCTCCTATCCATCTAAGAAGCTTGGCCCAAAAAGAGAAGGACTCTTCCGCATCACAAAAGTCCTATCACACGTAACATATCAATTGGATTTACCCCCAAACTGGAAAATCCATAATGTATTCCACACCTCCCTTCTTTCCCCATTTGTCCAAAACGAGGAATACGGGATCACCAGAACTCCGCCACCCCCTGACATCATAGGTGACAAAGAGGAATATGAAGTCGAACGTATCATCAACCACAGGGGACACCCAGGATGCTGATCTTATTTAGTGCAATGGAAAGGATACTCTACTGCTAAAAACACCTGGGAACCCAAGAACAACTTCACACACGCAGACGAGACCCTCCAAACGTATAAAAAGAAACACAAACTATGTTAGATGACAAACAACCCACTGAACGTTGCGACTTCTATAAGTTCTCGCTTAAACACGATAAACCCACCAAATATTCCTACCGCTTCTCCCGCATCTCAATCTTCACCCCAAAAAGAAAAAGACATTACGATCAGCAACACATCCAAACCCACCAATACTACTGCAAAGAATCATACTGTCCCTACCACTACTAGCCCACCATTCCTCTTTTAATCATCAATCATTCCCTTCCATTCTTCTTACCTTATAGACACCCACCCCTTCCCATTTTAATCACCTTACAATTCGTTATCCAAATACGTTTTGAGCTCTACACCGATGATATCAATCTCTCCTCTCACGCTGCCATTTTCTTCTTCGTATATGTCCCTCATTCTCACCCTGATCAAAGACGTCTTCAATCTCCAGATCCTCCCACCCTCTTATAGAAGAATTGCTTACGCCGCCATCTTGGACGATCCCCAAGGATTAGCTTTATTAGAAGCCAACTTGGAACTGAGGAAACTATCTTCCATCGTCCTCCTCATAGAAACTTACCGCAGCTATGTCTCCACAAGACTCTTGGTCGAAGAGAACATTGTTGAAAACCTTAGTGAGGCGATCGCAGAAAATCTCCACACAGCAGGGGCCCAGACCCTCGACACCCTCCACTTCTGTGGGCTGGGATACTTCATTAAATGACTCCCTGCCTCCACCTTCTTCGGAAAAATCTATTCCATCTACCTCCAATTACCCCGAAGTATGGGACAGCAAGGATTTATCGACATCGAGCTTGCAAGACAGTTCGCCTTCCTTAATGGCAGCAGTTTCCCGTTTGAGATTAAATTGGATTGATGGATCAGAGGAGAATCGGCAGATAGTGAGGAACGAGAGAATCTTCTTCCCATCCCGGTTCGTATCAACCAACCTCTTATGGAAGTTAAGGTCCTGGAAGTCCTGGAAAGATCTGACAGAGAAATCGACGAGCCCCCTCCAAAACAGCCCTTGCTCCCCACCACCCCGACCTCCCACTCCCTACCCAGACACCCTCAGCAACCTAAGCGACCTCTCTCCACCAGAATCTCCTTCTGTAGAAATGACACCCCATCCTCTCCAACCCTCTCCCGAACTTACCAATGCTATCAATGTGGAAGTCCCCACCATCTCCGACCTTCCTGCCCCCACTACACCTGTCCTTACTGCCGACAGGACGCCCCAGGACACCCCCAGCATCTCTGCCCTGAGCATGCGGAGGGTGGATCTAACTAGGTGGATAATGGATTGGGATGAGATCGATGAGGTTCATCGACCTTATTGACGGGGTAATGTCACGCACCAGGTAGACTACCCCAGGAGAGCCACCCCTTTTCCCCATGAAGGGGATCGTCCCTGGCTTAACACCAACATCGCTACCACCACTTACGGAGGAAACTTAGACATGAGGCATCAGTTCTGGAACGGAGAGGCCGAAGGAGCGACCTGGGAAGAGGAGCCCCTAGGGGACGCTTGTGACACGATCTACAGGTATAGATCTGAGACACAAAGATATCACCTAAGTTCTAGCTGTCACTCAACAGTAGACAGGAGACTGGTAGAAGTCCAGGATGGTTTGGGTAAGTCTTGCTGTGTTCCTCACTTAGGAATGGCAGTTGAACCAAATATCACGTAGATTAAACATAGATCTAGTTAAGAAATTACTGTACATGGGCAGCACTATTTATAGGGGAAGGGAGAACTACTATGACCGTAAATAGAGATCACAGGAAGGGGGAAAGGCTGTCTGTAGGGCAAAGGGTTACAAGAGATAGGCATAGGTGGGGGGAAGGGTGATCACACCAGTGTAGGGGTGCAATCCAAAAGAGACTATAGTTCGTAGATAAGAAATAGAGTTCATACCGAGATAGGGGTAAGGCGTGGATGTGATCACATCCATGCCTCGTCTGTAGGCCATTCTGGCGGGGGTGCTGTCTCCTCTAAGTGGACAGGTGGTGCTTGGATGTTCCACCATCCTGGGACTGCGTCTCCTAGGGGTTCCTCTCCCCAGGTAGCTCCCTCCACTTCTCCATTCCAGAATTGATGCCGCATGTCTAAGTTCCCTCCATATGCTGCGGTCGAAATGTTGGCATTAAGCCATGGGCGATCCCCTTCATGAGGAAAAGGGGTGGCTCTCCTCGGGTACTCCACCTGATGCGTGACAACGCTGTCCCAGGATGGTGGAACGTTCAAGCACCACCGCTCCATCTCGAAGAGATCGCACCCCCACCAGAGTGGCCTACTGACGAGGCATGGATGTGATCGCATCCACGCCATACCAATACCTCGGTGTGAACTTTATTCGTTATCTTCGGACTTAGTTTCTTTTCAATTGCACCCTTACACTGGTGCAATCATCTATTCCTCCACTTACGCTTATCTCTTGTAACCCTTTGCCCTATGGACAGTCCCCCCCCTTCCTGTGATCTCTACTTATGGTCATAGTAGTTACCTTCTTCCCCTATAAATATGACTGCCCATGTACAGTAATTCCTTAACTAGATCTATGTTTAATCTATGTGGTATTTGGTTCAACTGCCATTCCTAAGTGAGGAACGCAGCAAGACTTACCAAAACCATCCCGGACTTCTACCAGTCTCCTGTCTACTGTTGAGTGACAGCTAGAACTTGGCGATATCTTTGTGTCTAGGATCTATACCCGTAGATCGCGTCACATGTTTAATCTATGTGGTATTTGGTTCAACAGTTGCCCCTGAAGCAAAGGTCACCAATAAGACTTACCAAAACCATCCTGGACTTCTCTCAGTCTACTGTCTACTGTTGAGTGACAGCTCGAACTTGGCAAACCTTTTGTGTCTTGGATCTATACCCATAGATTGCGTCACACATAGATTGAAGAGCTCTTCTTGATTTTGTGGCCTGTTGGGTGTGTTTATTGTGAGTACTATATACATCAAAAAAAAATGCACCTCATTTTCGCTTGGCGCCATTCTTTCAGGTGATATCAGATGCCACAGTACAGTACAAGGAGGACATCTGATGTCCCAAACCCTGCATCTGCTAGTAGGTATTTCCCATGCAGCATCCACAAGTCTTCTGTATGGGCTTCATGCCACACTTTTGCATCTGCTGATGAACCGTCACAGCCCATACATGAGTAAATAAAAAAAAAGTCGAAATCACAAATGAATAAACAATTTTGTGATAGATACCCCTTTCTGTTCTGCATGGCTGAATGGTCATCTTGAGAAGTGAACACACATATATGTGTCCCATTGACTGCACCAATACAGTCATGGAAGAAATGGAAATATGGATTGTTGGAGATGGTTGTGGGGGTTGGGGCATCTGATATTGGGAATTGGACCTGGGAAGTATAGAATGGGGTGGCTGCAAAAAAAGAGAGCATTCACTTGAAATATCTAGAAATGTGTCAGAAAACAGAAATAATATAAATGTGCAAATGCTGCAAACCTGTTGATGGTGTCTGGCAAGTGTTGGAATCTCTCTCCAACATGTCTTGATGATAGGCCAGTAATGCAGGTGTAGAGAAAGATCCCTAGCTGCTCCTCAACAGATATTCCATTATGAGAGCAAGTGATGCCTTGCTGCATCAGCACTCAAACTAACCAATCAAAAACATCATGATTAACACCTAGGCATGTTCATATCCAATCCGGATGACCATACAGCAGTTCAAGAATCTACACTTCACCAGTGAGAATTGAATTATGGTAAGGTATTGGTGCTGCAGATGGCATCAGGAATAGCATATTATAGTAGTATACAAGCTGAGAAACCAAGATGGAGAGCATGTAGAATATCCAATTGCAGTGTTCCATTTGAGCATGCTCAGAATCCTTGTCAACTGTTGTTGCAGTGTTGAGGTCCATTGCAGTGTTGAGGTCCATCACTGTTGATGTTGACAGAACTGACATACATATTGTATATAGCTGATATGATCCAGGCAATTCCAAGTGGCAGTGTGAGTCATGTTAGTAGCCTCACATGATTACACATGACAGGAAAACCGAATTTTGATTTCATGTTTTTCGTTGTCCATACACGACCTAAATAATTCAAGCATGAGGGAAAAAATACAACAGGTTTCTACATGATGCTTATATAATGAACAGCGATGAGTGTGACCTTGTGACAGTCATGTCGCATTACCGATTGTAAGTGGAAATACCCTCTGCCGATTCCTGGAATGCTGGAGAATGTCGTGGAACAAGTGTAAATATAGAGAATGACTGCGCCTTTGTAATGCAGGCACCACTGACTGTATCGTATGACGGATAATAAAGGTGTGGAATAAATGTGAGTTATGTGTCAAGCATGAATAGGGGAAGTCCGAGCTTGACATTACCCCCTTACTAGTGGGATTTCGAACATGGAATCGGAAAGGGAATTGAGTGTAGAATGGAATGCCATGAAATCTGGTCATGAGAATACCCCTACAGGTTTCGGGGGTTTACTTCCATTGCAGATCGGGCAAGTGCAAGGCGGGTCGGCCTGAAGCGTGTGCATATGAGTAGTTTTGTTTGGATGATCCGCTGTGGGGTGGAGTCAATGGAAATCGCATATAGTGTCCTGCGCATTAGCAAGCTCATCTTCCCTTTTCCACTCTCGTTCTTCCCTCGAGAAACCCTTCCAATGTACTAGGTATTCGATCATTCCTCTACGCTTTTGAGAGTCAAGGATTTCCTCAATCCCTTGTTCTTCTGTCATATTGATTAGGTTGGGCGGCGGTGGTGGTGGCGTCTTCTGCAGGTTAAACTCCCCTCTATGATATGGGAATAGCTGGAACTCGTGGAATATGGAGTGTATGGATCGCCATCCAATAGGGAGTGATAGTTTATAGGTGGCCGCACCAACCTTTTCAACAACTTTGAAGGGTCCATATTTTTTGTCGTCTAATTTGCATGTAGAATGATCGGTTCGAATATTGTGTGCCTCGAGTAGAACGAGGTTGCCTTTGATGTATTCGGGGGGAGTTTGGGTTTTATTTCTATCATAAAAACATTTCATTGATTCTTGAGCAAGCTCGAGGGATACCTTAGCATCCTTCTGCATCTTCCTCATCAGGGTCATGAATTCCTCAGCTGACTGATTCCTAACTGTTTTTCTCCATTCAGCTCTGACCGTGGGGGTATATCTGTAATTAAGCGTAAAGGGATCGTAGCCAGTGGCGGACAAAATATTTTGATTGTGGCCGAATTCAGCTGTTGCAAGCCATTCCGTCCAGTCTGTCTGTCTATAGTGTAGATTCACAGGTATTGCTCTACTTCTTGATTAATCCTCTCAGTTTGCCCATCCGTCTGTGGGTGGAAGGCTGTAGATGGGTTGGGTTGAATCCAGAGTAGGGTATAGAGATCGGTCATGAAAGACGAGACGAATTGGGATCCACGATCCGATATTACCTTTTTTGGGGTACCATGGAGTTTGAATACATGGTCCCGGTATATTTTTGCCACTCCTAGGCTTGTGATAGTATTCGAAATGGCGAAGAGGTGGATCATCTTTGTGAGACGATCTACTATGGTGAGTATGGCATTTTTACCATTAGATTTCAGTAATGGGCTGATAAGATTGATGGAGATGATGTCCCAGGGATTTTCGGGGACTTCGTTTGGGTGTAGGGGTGTGTGGGATGCTTGTGCAGATGCCTTTACCTGTTGGCATATATCGCAACCCTGAACATACCTTTCTACGTCTTTTCAGAGCGACAGCCAGTAATACTTCACGAGGATGAGGCTGTGGATTTATTTCCATCCTGGGTGTCCTGCGATGGGGTGATCATATGGTGTTTCAAATGCACCAAAAGTCAGCGACACACTTTTAAATGAGCACGCAACACACTTTTGGGTAAGCGCAACACTTTCGACCGTGAGCGCAACACTTTCAACTGTGAGTGCAACACTTTCGGCCATGAGCGCAACACTTTGCATACATTCTGAGACCTATTTGCTTCTGATTGATACATACATCGAGCATCCTAACCAAATGTAGCTACCTGCTTGATGCCATTGACACTATTCCTTGCATCAAGTGCAAAGTTAAAGCAACACTAGCTGGTGACTCAGTGGTGAAATCATGAAGAGACAACGGAAGTAGTATTCAAGAATAAACTATGGTGTGAGCTGTCGAAGGGATGCATGGATGTATTTGTCTGTTTGTAGGTCCATAACTTCTGCTATAGCATTGTCCTTTAGGACAGCCTTATAATGGAGAGCAGGGGATGTCATGTTCTACTGAACACCACTACCTACAGGCTCATCTCCTGCATCCTCTGGTGCATCTCCAGCACCTCCTGTGTATGTGCCTTAGTACATACCTTTACTTATCCTTCTCTGATTGGACATCATCCAGACTTTACTGGACTTCACTGTTTCTTTATCTCTTTTATGTCATTCACCTGGCAGAGTTCATTTGGGATATGTACCCACATCTCTGCCCTTTATTTATGCTTACTTTTCACTTTCAGCCCTTCCTCAGTTGAATATTAGTCTCACTAGACTTCAGCTGAGGTAAGGGCTCTTCCTACATAGTTATCTACTAATATGGAACACAGGACATGAAGTCTGAGTTCCCTAGCAATGACCTGGTTGAACTCTCTGAGGTGGGGGCCAAAGCATAGGCACACTGTGAGAACAGATTCCCTTGCAGTGATGGTCTCATGGAAGATGATGAGGTGATAATTCAGGGTCTGCCTGAAGAGGACTCTCTTGAGGAAAGGTAAACCATCCACCTTTCCAAAGTGCAGCATAAACTTCATGTAAAGTTGTATAGAATTTAGCTAGAGAGCTAACTATGATACAAGGGGTGCTTATATACCAAATGGGGATGGTGTGGGAATATAATCCCATAAAGGATGGTCTTCCTTAATGGGAGCAAGGTTCATCCCTTCCGGGAATGAAGAATGAAAAGTGTCCTAGATAAAAGAATCTAAATGGAGTCACACACTGCTTATGGATAAAGTGGAAGAGCAGTGCGTGGGAACCTTCCCACCATCATGAGAAGCTCCTAATGTAACTTCTAAATTGGATATATGAGTTCAATGGGGAAAAAGGAGGTAATACCAGGTTGGGCGTATGCTGTGTGGAGAAGGGAAGATGACTCAGTAACTGACCAGAACCAAAGGGGAACTAATATATTCAAAAGAGAAGAAGTCCCTCTTTTGGGACAAGAAACGAATCAAAGGAAAGGAAAGGGTCTGTCCAATTGGAGAAGGTACTCAGCTAACTCCTCCTCATTCCAGGTGAACCATCCTGGGTTTCCTGGGGGAACATTCTCCTGGTTGTCCAGAAGAGGTGGGGAGGCGCTCCAGTAGTCTAGGGAGTCTCCCCAGGTGAGGTTGCTTGAGAAATCTGCCTCCAGGTCCATGGGCTGTTCCATCGAAGAAGAAAGAGATGGAGCATTCAACTCCTTGGGGTAAGGAGTAGGAGCCCACACCCATTATTCCATAACATTACCATCCTCCTCCAGGTAGATGGGATGATTTCAGTCATCTATTAACCTATTCAGGCCAGTGACTGTTTCTGACCAGGGGACAGTCAGTTGTGGCATGTCCAGGGGACACCTCTCTGCAATGGGGACAGGTGAAGAATGGGCATCTCCAATAAAGGAGATGTTGTCCCCTGCATTTGGGACAGGACTGGGGTAGAGTAGGGGAGGAGAGGGAGGGGCAGCAGAAAGGGGGATGGCCAGGGCTTCTTTGCGAGCAGATGGAGCAGATGGTGAGAGGGCAGTCCCAGACTGAGGGATGGGCATAGTCACATCATGCACAATAGAATGAAGTGCTGATGTTATTATCCTCAGGGATATTCCGGAAGAGAGGGTGGAGGCCTTGGCGTAGGGTGGGGGGAGAGGAGACCCTTCATAGAGGGTTGTCTCGAGGTGGAGTAACCAGGTTGGTATTACGATTCATCCTTGGGACATAGCTGAGTGCTATATGGACTACTCTTTTTTCTTGACCCTTCTTACTCTTGACTTACCTATCAATTCCTAGATGAGTCCTTTACCTTCCATGCAGATATGCTTCATTTCCCTTGACTCATCTAGCCCTTGTCATTCATGCTTACTTGATTCCACTTTGTCATAGACATTCCCTTTGATCCGATTACTCACTGTATATCTATCATGGATGAGTCATTCCTTATCTCTTATCTTGATTCAACCCTTGACCCTTCTGACTCATCCATTCCATTATTATCTCGGTTTATCTGTTCTTCCCAACTTAGCCCCTGATCTCAGATCGTCTTCCATTCTCTGGGCTAAGTCAGCACTTCTTTGATGTTCCATTGTATTCTTGGACATTCTGATGACTCGTCACCATGACTCATCATCAGTCCCCTTTACCCAGTTCCCTTTCTTGTATGACACAGCCACCTTCCCTTGATCACTATATATAGTGGCCTCCTCTGTACCATAGTTCCCTATCTTAGACCTCCCTTGAGGACTCCCTATCCACCACATAATTCCTCCCATGATTCCCTGATATCCCTGTATTCTCTACCTCCTTGAATCTATCGCTTGTATCATTTCATTGTCGTCTGCTCACCTCAGACATCCAACTGTCATTTCATTGAAGAACTTCTTTCTATCAGCAAGTATCCCTTGAATGACTTCGTCCCTCGTCGTCTTGCTGAAAGATCATCCTGGTTATTGGTGATGTTCCTCTGTCCTCTCTCTCCTTCGTCACATCACCAATCCCTTGACTACTGATGACTCTCTCTCACCTCAACCCTGTCTCCAAGTCATCTTCTTGGTAGAGCTCTGGCAGTTCTTTCTCCTTAGTTGATCCCATGACGATATCCACCACACCCCTCGACTCCTGGTGATGTTCTCCTTACCACTCACCCATCACCACCCCTCTTCTCCTACCCATCTTCTAGAACTTACCTTTACCCTTCCCTTTCGTCCTCGTCTCTGCTTTCCATATAGGAATACAAGGGCTACACTTGGGCCTACCCGGCACAAGCGTAACAGTTGGGGATTGGGACAGGGGGATCCATGTTATGCTGGTGGGCTCAGGGGCAGGAATTCAATGGGTCCTCCAGTTCAAAGGGGTTCAGTAATGGGGGGGGGAGTGAGGTCTATCAGGGTGAGGAGGGATGAAGGGATTAGTATCCCCTCCATCATTGCTTGCTCTCTCTGCTGAAATTCAGGAGAGTAGTGGCAGCGCTGGACTAGAAGGCATGGTTCCTCCACTATCTCTGATGAGATGGAGAACCAGCCACTGGTTTCGGAGGACTCTCCCTTTGATGTTGGGAGTGAGGGGGCCAATGAGTTCCCAGATGATGTTGTGGACAGTGAGGAGGGGGATCTTGTCAATGTGATGCGATCTACGGGTATAGATCCAAGACACAAAGATATTTGCCAAGTTCGAGCTGTCACTCAACAGTAGACAGGAGACTGATAGAAGTCCAGGATGGTTTTGGTAAGTCTTGCTGTGTTCCTCACTTAGGAATGGCAGGTGAACCAAATACCATGTAGATTAAATGTTGATCTAGTTAAGGAGTTACTGTACATGGCAGCGCTATTTATAGGGGAGGAGGAAAACTGCTATAACCGTAAATGGAGATCACAGGAAAGGGAAAGGCTGTCCATAGGGCGAGGGGTTACAAGAGATAAGCATAGGTGGGGGAAAGGGTGATCGCACCAGTGTAAGGGTGCGATCCAAAAGAAATAATAGTCCATAGATAAGAAACAAAGTTCACACTGAAATAATGGTAGGGCGTGGATGCGATCACATCCATGTGTCATCCATAGGCCATTCTGGTGGGGGTGCTGTCTCCTCCAGGTGGACAGGTGGTGCTTGGACATTCCACCATCCGGGGACTGCGTCTCCTAGGGGTTCCTCTCCCCAGGTGGCTCCCTCTGCTTCTCCATTCCAGAATTGATGCCGCATGTCTAAGTTCCCTCCATATGCGGCAGTAGAGATGTTGGTGTTAAGCCACGGGCAATCCCCTTTGTGAGGAAAAGGGGTGGCTCTTCTTGGGTAGTCCACCTGATGCGTGACATTACCCTGTTGATAAGGTCGATGAACCTCATCGATTTCATCCCAGTCCATCATCCATCTAGTGAGATCCATTCTCTGTGCGGTCGGGGCAGAGATGTTGGGGGTGGCCCGGGGCGTCCTGTCGACAGTAGGGACAGGTGTAGTGGGGGCAGGATGGTCGGAGATGGTGGGGACTTCCACATTGATAGCATTGATAGGTTCGGGGGATGGTTGGAGAGGTTGGGGTGTCATTTCTGCAGAAGGAGATTCTGGTGGAGAGAGGTCGCTTAGGTCACTGAGGGTGTCTGGGTAAGGAGTGGGAGGTCGGGGTGGTGGGGAGCGAATGTTCTTTTGGAGGGGACTCATCGATCTCTCCGTCAGATCTGTCCGGGACTTCCGGGACCTTAACTTCCATAAGAGGTTGATTGACACGAATCGGGATGGGAAGAAGATTCTCTTGTTCTTCGCTATCTGCCGATTCTCCTCTGATCCATCGATCCGGTTTAGTCTCAAATGGGAAACTGCTGCCATTAAGGAAGGCGAACTGTCTCGCAAGTTCGATGTCGATAAATCCTCGCTGTCCCATACCTCTGGGTAGCTGGAGGTAGATGGGATAGATCTTCCCGAAGAAGGTGGAGGCGGGGAGGCGCTTGATGAAGTATCCCAGTCTGCAGAAGTGGAGGGTGTCAAGGGTCTGAGCGCCAGCTGTGCAGAGATTTTCTGCGATCGCCTCACTAAGGTTTTCAATGAGGTTTTCTTCGACCAAGAGTCTTGTGGAGACATAGCTGCGATAGGTGTCGATGAGGAGGACAACTGAGGATAGTTTCCTCAATTCCAAGTTGGCTTCTAATAAGGCCAATCCTTGGGGATCGTCTAAAATAGCAGTGTAGGTGATTCTCCTATAGGAGGGTGGGAGGATCTGGAGATTGAAGATGTCTTTGATCAGGGTGAGGATAAGGGACATATATAAAGAAGAAAATGGCGGCATGAGAGGAGAGATTGATATCGTCAGTGTAAAGTTCAAAATGGATTTGGATGACAAAACGTAAGGTGATTAAAATGGGTAGGGCTGGACGTCCATACAGCAAGAAGAAGGGGAGGGAGTGGTTGATGATAAGGAGCGGAATGGTGGGCTAGTAGTGGTATGGGCAGTAGTTCTCCTTGCAATAGAAACTGTGGGTTTGGATATGTTGTTGGTTGTAGTATCTTTTTCTTTTTGGGGTGAACACTGAGATGCAAGAGAAGCAGTAGGAGTATTTGGTGGGTTTATTGTCTTTAAGGGAGAACTTGTAGAAATCGCAGCATTCAGTGGGTTGTTTATCGTCGATCATAGTTTGTGTTTTCTTTTATAGGTTTGTAGGGTCTCATCAGCGTGGGTGAAGTTGCTTTCTGATTCCCAAGTGTTTTCTATGGTGGAGTATCCTTTCCATTGCACTAAATAGGATCGTCATCCTGGGTATCCTCTGTGGTTGATGATACGCTCAACTTCATATTCCTCTTCATCACCGATGATGTCAGGGGGTGGTGGAGTTCCGGCGATCCTGTATTCTTCATTTTGGACAAATGGGGAAAGAAGAGAGGCATGAAATACATTATGGATTTTCCAGTTCTCGGGTAGTTCCAGTTGGTAGGTTATGGGTGACAGGACTTTTGTGATGCAGAAGGGACCTTCCCTTTTTGGGCCGAGCTTCTTTGATGGGTAGGAGAGTTTAAGGTTTTTATTGGATAGCCACACCTTGTCGCCATTCTTCCAAGGTTTGAATTTGGGGTAGTTATGGGAGAACTGTTGGGCGTTGGTGATCGCGGCTAATGCTTCATCCCTGGCATTTCCTAGTTCATTCAGGCGTTTTTCGAGGGCGGGGTTAAAGGTTTTCCTGATTGGTGGATAAGCTCTTGGTTCATATCCCATCATTAGGTTGAATGGAGTTTGTTTGGTTGTGGAGTGTACCGAAGAGTTATGATTGAATTCTGCCATCGGGAGTAGTTCGCCCCATGAATCTTGTTGTCCTTGACAGAATATCCATAGGTAGGTTTCCAGTTCTTGGTTCACTCGTTCGGTTTCGCCGTTGGTTTGTGGATGGTATGCGGTGGATAGAGCGACATCATAGTCAAGTAATCAAGCAAGTTCCTTAGTGAATGCTGATGCAAATTGTGGGCCTCGATCAGAGATTACTTTTGAGTGTAATCCGAAGCGTGGGAATACATGCTTGAAAAATAAGGTTGCTACCCCTGCTGTGTCGACCGTTTTGATAGTTGGGATGAAAATTGCCCCCCGGCTAAGTCCGTGGTCCACCATGACCAATATAGAGTCCACTCCGTGGGATAGGGGTAGATCTGTGATCATGTCCATCGAGATGGTGTGGAAGGGGTGTAGGGATGGGGACCAATGGAGGGTGGGATGGGTTATTGATGTTTTTGTTTTGTTGGCATATTGGGCATCCGGCAATGTATTTTCGGACAAAGGTGGAGAGTCCTGGCCACCAATAGTCTCTGGATAGGAGCTGGATGGTTCGATGTTGTCCCCCATGTCCGCCAGCGGCGGATGAGTGGATAGAGTGGACTAGGTCCTTTCTAGTGTCAGGAGGTATGTAGAGACAGTGGCGGAAGTAGAGTTGTCCTTCTTCGTAAGTCCAGTCCGAAGGGTGGGATTTATTGGGGATGTGATTTTCTTTGTACATGCATTGTAGTGCGTCTAGCACTAATGGGTCTTTTTTGGAGGAGGCTTTGATCTTGTCTCATAGTGCGACATCTATTTGGTTGACAAATAGTTCCTCTGGTAGTAATTGGATCTGGTTGTTATCATTATCAAGGTTTGGGTTTGGTATCCTTGATAGTGCGTCTGCTGGGCCCATTTGTGTTCCCAGAAGGTGACGAAATACTAGGTCATATTCTTGTAGGAATAGTTGCCATCGTGTGTGTCGCCTCGAGAGTTTCCATGCTTCCTTGAAGTATAGAAGGTTTTTGTGGTCCATTAGGAGGGTTACCGGATGATTGGTCCCTGTTAGGTAATGTCTCCAATCATCCAATGCGTGTATTACTCCTAGGAGTTCTTTGTCATAGATGTTGTAGTTTCGTTCCGCTGGGGATAGGGTGCTGGATCGGTATGCACATGGGTGGAGATCTCTGTTGAGGTCTTTTTGCATTAGTACTCCCCCAGTTCCCACTAGGGACGCGTCTGTCATGACAAAAAAGGTTTTTGTGGATCGGAGATGGAGAGCACTGGTTTTGTCAGGAATTGTTCCTGGAGTTCCCTGAAGGCTTTTTCTTCTTCTGTTCCCCACGACCACTTCTGTTCTTTTTTGGTTAATTTGATTAGTGGTCTGGCCTTGGTTGAAAATCCATTTATGAATTTTCGGTAGAAGTTGCAGAACCCCAGAAAGGATCGTACTCCTTTTACTGAACTTGGGGGGTTCCATTCTTTAATGGCTCTGAGTTTGATGGGGTCCATTTCCATTTGTCCTTCGGAGATAATCATTCCGAGATATTCTGTGCTCTTAGTGTCGAAGGAACACTTTTCCAGTTTTAGGTATAGTTTGTGTTCCATCATCCTTTCCAGGACCTTTTTGGTTCTTTCGTCATGCGTTTGTTGGTTTGGGGAGTGGATGAGGAGATCATCCATGTATATAACTAACCATCCTTCGGCTAGGTAATCCGCGAAGATATCGTCCATTAATGCTTGAAAAGTGGTGGGAGAGTTGCAGAGTCCGAAGAACATTACAGTTGGTTCGAATAGTCCCATTGGTGTGATGAAGGCGGCCTTCCACCTATCTTCAGGTACTATCCGAATGTTGTTGTATCCCCATTGCACGTCCATCTTAGTGAAGATCTTAGATCCTCTTAGTTTGTCGATTAGATCTCCAATAAGGGGTAGTGGGTATGCATTTTTGACCGTATGCATATTTAGATATCGGTAGTCTTGGCAGGGCCGGAGTTTCCCGTCCTTCTTATTCACAAAGAAGAAGGGGGATGCTTGAGGGGATTTGGATTTCTGAATTTTTCTGTTTTTCAGGTGTTCTTCCACGAATTTCCTACATGCTTCCATTTGTTCTGGGTTTAGTGGGTAGTTTTTGGCTCTTCGGGGAATGAAAGAGGGGAGGAGGTCGATGTGATGATCGTAACTCCTTTTGGGTGGTAGGGTAGCGGTGGCT